>JARHVA010001947.1:185000-292500 GCA_037957365.1 Torreya grandis
ATTTTAGTCTCATGAAACTAATTACTCCATTTTTAAAAATCCACTGGTGGCTAAAGCCTTGCCCCATTTTTAAAAAAATGTGGTTTCCTTAACTATGAGGGCCTTTCTCCATCTCACCTTATAACTATCACCACTATGGCTATTGGAGACCTAACTATGTGTCTATCTCCTTGATCTCTAGATACATCACTTATAACTCTTCTCACACTTATATCCCATCCTTCATCTCCTTTTATTTTTGCCTCATCACCATCTATCATGGCTATTAACCATCTCATCCTCTACCACCACATCCTTTGAGGCTAAACTCTCAAAATCATAGTATTTGCTCCATTACCAATACCATAACTAGTTTTCCCCTTTATTTGTAACTTAATTTTTAGTCCAAAAATCCATCAAAAAACTAAAAAACAATAGAAAAATATTTTTTAAAAAAAAACAAACTAGAAACCAAATTTAATATGAAAAGATTTAAAGTGTAAATTAAAAACAAAGAAACAAACCTCAATTCCTACTCAAAATGTAACATACCCTCCAATTTAATGATGAAAGAGAAACACACATGAAAATTCACCTTTACTTATAAAATGAAGGCTCCTCCTCGTTTGGATAGATGTTATTTTGATCTTTGGATTGTGGTTTTTCTCAAAAACTTCTATGCAATAATGCCAATAGTACATTGATAACACAATGCTTGATTTGATTGATTATTTGGTGACAAGATTGTCCAGATTTTCAAATGCTTATTCTCATAATATCATACTTTCACGATATTTCACATTGCAGAGGGAAGATAAATCTATATAATTTTGGAGGGAGGGATGAATGGATAGGATAAATCCATATTTATTTTAAATATTCAATTTTTAATGTGAGAGAGTCGATATATGGGTCAAATTAATTCAATGAGGAGGATGAGGAAGTTGTTGGATTGATTATATGATTAATGAGAGGTTTGAATGTCTAAAATAAGTTTTTTTGAATGTTTTAATGTCTTAAAGATATTTGAATAAGTTAGTCGATGATCAATGAGGAGGTTAAATGGATAAAATGAGGTGGTTGGCTAATTCTATTATTTATTATTTGTTTATTTGGAAATATGTGTATATGGATTAATTAGTGACTAATTAACTAACTAATATTAATTAATTATTACTCCAAAAACTCCATTCATTAATATAACGTAACCACTTTTATCTACCAAATAATAAGAACTAACATATGAAAGAGATATGTGATACTTGAGCATCACCTAGGAAGACATTTCAATTCAATTTTTTTGTCTTAGGTCATTTTCGTAGGTCTAATAGAGTGTATTCCATTGGTCATAGGTATTAGGTTTTCATAAAATTTGAATTCGGTCTCATTTTGCATTTCCCACCCATTTTTAGATTGGAATTTTCTAGACTAGAATCTTATCTTTTGATCAATTTTGGCTTGGTTAATCTTGTCTTAGAGTCTTGTCATGAAGTTTGAGGGCTTAGAATATTGCTAAGAATCTTTCTTAGGTTGGTACACCATGTTTGTAATATTTTCATGCAATGTTCAATGAAATCATAACTAACTCTACCCCCCTCTCACATACTAATCAGGGGTTAAGAGAGTTAGATCATCAAAACATGGTTATTATGCATGATTCAGGTAGTTATGGGTGAAAATAACATAAACAAAATGTTGAACCATTTTTAAGGTTACTTAACCATGTAATAAATGAGTTTTGTGAAGACTGAGCAAGTTTGTACTATGTAAAATAGTGTTTTGTATTCAAATTTTCTGAATGCCAAACAAAAGTAAACTTGAATTGAATGTTCATTGTTGGTGGCAAAATATTGATTGTTTCTTAATAATTTACAAGTTAAACAATAAGACTCTCAAAATTCATCTTATGCAGTTCTGTAGAAAGTTAGACACATAAATTCTATTTCTAAGATAATTTACATTATTTTAATCATCTATATAAATTCATGTAGTTATATTTAGATCATATAAATATTATAGTGGTGGTTATAGCCCTTAAAACCATAATTTATGTTTGAAAACCTTTATTTATTGTCTTTTGGTCCTGTGTCAAACCTTGTTTAGGGTTTATGAACAAATTATATTTGTACACTCTAAAAACTTCTCAAGATCCCAAATTTTACTTGAGGCCCAATTGAGTGGTTGTAGAGACCTAATTGAGGCCTAATTGTAGAAAGGCCTTGTGGAGTTGATAGAATTTCCTTGAGAGTTCACAACAAAAAATTTGATTAAAGATGTAAGGAATTAATGGGTATCAAAAAATGTGTTTAGGTTTCTTCGAAGCTATGTGAATTGTTGAAACCTAAAATATTTGTGCCTAAATAGGGCTACAAGGAGACTAGCCCAAAAACAAGAAACTTGCATTTTAAAGTTGAACTAATCTTGGACATGAAGGTTAGTAAGAGAACTAGACGCAAGGACTATTACCAATACTTGATAAAGTGGAAACTTCATCCTTTATAATATGACACTTGGATGAAAAAAATAGACATCATCAATCATGTAGGTACTTTTAAAGACCTCATAAACAAAAGTTCATGAGTCAAAATTTATGCTCTTAGGGAGTATGATATAATAGCATCACCTAGGAAGTCGTTATCATTTAATTTTTTGTCTTAGGGCATGTTAGCAGGTATAATAGAGTGTATTTTATTGGTTATAGGTCTTAGGTTTTCATAAAATTTGAATTTTGGCTCATTTTGCATTTTCCCACCCATTTTCAAATTTGAAGTTTCTAGACTAAAATAGTGACTTTTGATCAATTTTGGCTTGGTTAATCTTGTCTTAGAGTCTTATCTTGAATTTTAAGGACTTTTCATGTTGTTAAGAGTCTTTCTTAGGTTGGTACACCATGTTTTTAATATTTTCATGTAATGTTCAATTAAACCATAACCAACTCTACCCCCTCTCACGTACTAGTCAGGGGGTTAAAAGAGTAAGATCATCAAACAATGGTTGTTATGCATCAATTAGGTATATAGGGGTGTAAATAATAATAATAAAAAAAGTTAAACCAGTTTTAAGGTTATTTACTCATGCAATAATAGATATTTGTGAAGACTGAGCAAGAGTGGACTATGTAAAATTGGGGTTTGTATTCAAATATAATGAATGCCAATCAAAAGCAAACCTGAATTGAATGTTCATTATTGGTGGATCAATCTTGATTTTTTCTTAATAATTTTCAAGTGAGTTCTAGTCCCTTTCAGGTGTTCAACAAGAATAATCTCAAAATTCATCTTAAGAAATTTTGTAGACAATCATTTTGTGCACAATTAGGTAGGTAATTTTTAATTTGGAGATAATTTACATTGTTCCAATCATTTATATCAATTCATGCAGTTGTTTGTAGACCGTATAGACCTTCTAGTGGTGGTTAGATCCCTTGAAACCATAATTTATGTTTGGAAACCTTGATCTACAATCTCTCAAGCCTGTGTCAAACCTTGTCTAGGATTTATGAACAAATTGTGTTTGTACACTCTAAAAACCTTCTCAAGAGCCCAAATTACATTTGAAGTTTGTAACCATTGTCCTCAACTGATTTTGAATACTTATTTAATATTTTTCATGTGTAGAGAGCTTTATAGAAAAAACTCAATTTGGCTAGTTGTATAGACCTAATTGAGGCCTAATTGCATAAAGGTCTTGTGGAGTCGATGGACTTCTCTTGAGAGTTCAAACCTAAAACTTTGTATGAAACTGTAAGGGCTTAATGGTTATCCAAAAATGTGTTTAGGTTATTTTGATCCTTTGTGAATTATGCCAACCTATAAACTTTGTGCCTAAATAGGGTTACGAGGAGACCAGGCCAAAAATAAGAAAATTCCATTTTGAAGTACAAACTCTCTCCCTTTACATCAATATCTAACATATATATTGAATTGAAGCAATGTTACACCATACATATGTATTATACATTAAGGAAGTTAAACTATGTCGAATCTTATAGGAATACGTCCATGACATAATTTTATTAAATCAATATGTACACTATGTTAATCATCCTAACAATATAAGCAGTGATCTAAAAATACTATTAAAAAGTGTTAGTAATCCTATTACCAATGTCAATAATATCAACAAATGATCTAAAACAATTCAACTAACAACAACCTACTTAACCATGTTTTAAAATAACATTTAAAATGGGGTAAGTAGATGTGTAAATAAATTATAAAGACGTAATAAACCTCAAAAATATTCCATTTGAAATGAAAAGTGTCTCACGCATCAATTTGCTTAACTATATTTTTAAAAATAAAATAAAATGGGGTGTGTGTGTGTGTGTATGTATATATATATATATATATATATATATATATATATATATATATATATATATATATATATATATATATATATAAAAGCCTTTTATGTATCATACAAACTAACAAATGTTTCATATAAAATGGCAAGTGTTTTATGCATCATTTAAATTTTTGCATCTCTTTAATTCGTAAAATAAATAACTAATAAATACTTATCAAAATTAAATCTTTTATTCCTTGACATCGTCATCAATATTTATATACTCAAACATTCATCCTTTGACATATTTTCATACGTATACAAAAATATATATATATATTTTTAAATGGTAAAAAAATAAATAAATAAATTACTTTACTTATTTCACAATATGATTTAAAAATTTCAACATAATTATTATCTTTGAAACCAAATTATATATAAAAATTAAAACTTTATCATTAAGTATTCTGTGACCTAAGGATGGCCCTTCAATTACTTTTCCCATTGCATTTGTTCCTCTTAGGATTGGTCCGTCCTTCCCCACTAGTTTTTGTGACGACACAAAGCTTTTATGCAGTACCGTGTGAAGGATTCTTTTTGACACGTGTCTAATCAATTGTTAGTGCTTTAGGTGCTTTTTGACACTTGCTCAATCAATTGTTAGTGCTTTAGGTGCTTTTTGACACTTGCTCAATCAATTGTTAGGGGTTTTTCTCATCCATAAAGAAGCCCTTGGAATTCCTCAAACAAATGAAGCCAAGCCATAATTTGATCTGCAAATTTCAAGACCAGTAATGGGGAGTGAGCTGTGCAAATTGCAGAGGGTATATGATGTTGGTGGTGTTTGTGACTTAAAGCGTTATGTGTATCGGTTAATAATTCAGCCCCTTAATTGCTGTTATGAATGTTGTAATAAAGTTATGAGGAAGGAGGAGCAGAATTGTGCAATCAAGAGAAAGACAATGATAACTTGGCGTTATACCACGCTCATGCAAAACTTGCAAGTAAATGCTCGCCTTAATAACAACTGATCTTAAGCTAGTTGGATCTAAAACAAACACAAAAAACGGTAGAGAATTTTATTATAACAGAGTTTTATGTTGTACTAGATTGAGAATGAAAGTTTGAAATTGTGAATGTTTTTCAAATTCTGTTCTAAATGCTCGCCTTAATAACATCTGATCTAAATCTGGTTGGATCTGAAACACAAAATAAAATATTGGAGAATGTTATTATAACAGTAGTTACTGCTTTATTAGATTGAGGATGAAAGTTTGAAATTGTAAATATTTCGTAGTCTCTGTTGTAAACGGTCATGTAGATCTTTGTATTAATTTTCTACACTTCTAATTAAAACTTTCAGATGGTTTTGACGATTACGACTCCATTTTAACACTCAGTCAAGCTGGGCCAAAATTTCCACGATCATCAAATCGTCAAGCTTCACTCTTTCATAGTTGTACGAAGTTTTTTAGTGCACATATTTTTCTCCTAAATTCCTATTGGTATTTATGTGTTATTATGGACAAAGTTTGAGGAAAGATTTTTATTCTAATTTTTATTTTCTGAGTTTATATTATAAAAATGAGAAACAGAAATTTATTTGGTACAAACGTTTACGTTTTATTTCTCTTTTAACTACAGATTTCTGGATTGGGCTGAGTTTTGTAATGGATCCACTGTACAAATAAAGCTAACTTGGTTTCATTCCCTACCGTTTACGTGGTTTTAAATATTTATTTTGCCAAAAGTTTGTTCTGCTATGGTGAAGTGGTAGATAAGAGAGAGATGATCATTTTATTCATTTCGTATAAAAACTGGGTAAGATGGACTACATAATATGCACAGAATGCACTAAATGTATTCGTTTAACTCCTTCCAGATTTCCCACTGTTATGGAGAAGCCAATGCTGTCACAGATTGGCTTGCTAACAAAGCCATGGAGTTGGGTGCAAAACGGGGAGGGATTGTTCCTTTAGATGAACTGTTGGAGAGAGATGCCTTGTTTGGGTCGTTGGCCTTGTAACATGGTGCCGGGTGGTTAGATGGAAATGATGCTTCATCTACTGATGGCTACAAACTCCTTTAGGGGGGCTAACGGCTCAGTTAGTGTCAGCCCTTTGTGATGGGATGGATTATTGGCTGTTAATTTGGCTTGCTAACAAAGCCATCAATCAAGGTATGCCAGAATGGAGTTGGGTGCAAAACGGGGAGGGATTGTTCCTTTAGATGAACTGTTGGAGAGAGATGCTTTGTTTGGGTCGTTGGCCTTGTAACATGGTGCCGGGTGGTTAGATGGAAATGATGCTTCAACAACTGATGGCTACAAACTCCTTTAGGGGGCCTAACGGCTCAGTTAGTGTCAGCACTTTGTGATGGGATGGATTATTGGCTGTTAATTTGGAGGAAACTCTTAAGATTTTTTCTGTAGGCTCAAGTTAACGATGGTACTTCAGTGTAGATTTTTTTACCAGCGGGAGATCTTGGCACTTCACAGTGAGAACCAGGAGAATGTATATCACCTAATATTTTAAAGGCTTCTTGGTTGGTGTCCTTTCCATGCGATGGGAAGGGTTTGCCATCTGGGGAGGCCATTAATATTGAATGGTTCTTCTCAGTTTAAATCATGGGGTGCTGTGATCACGAGACTCAGCACTTTTTATTTGCTAGATTGATGGCGCTTTGGGATGGTAAAGGCTCATAGTACAATGACTGGATGGTGATCTATCCCATTAATGGTCATATTGTTTTGCCACCTTTCTTTTTTAAAAGGTAAGTATGGTTGACGTTAGACATTTAACGGATTGGCAGTTATTTATACGACCTCTCTAACCCCATCCATAGCAGCAAGTGGTGCTGTCCAGTCTACTATTCCCTTAAGTGCTCGTTGACTTTTGAATTATGGTTTGATGTTTTTGGTGTGTTCGAATGTTTGTGTAGAGCCTACGTTCTCTTTTCTTATGACTAGCCATGTGTTGTTTGGGTATTTTTATATCCGTTAATTACCCTGTTAATGCAAGCTTTTTGATATTTTCACTGCTATTTTTTTTATATAACTCTTTTAATATATCTGGTCCCTTTTTTAAAAATAAAAATATATTTGTTTATGGCTTCATGGATAAGAAGAAGAGGAAGCATTCACATTAAAAGTTAGAATTGCGATAATTTGAATATGGTTGCATTTAAGTCAGGATTTCCTTGAATTAGATTTTCATGATTATGGTTAAAGTCACACTGGATGGTTAACATAATTGGCTTCAATCTTATTCGTTAGTTTGTATAATGGTAAAAGTAAATTTTCCATCCATATAACTGTCGTATGGAATAGGGCATCATAATTTATTGAAAGGTACTTTTAAAATATATTTTCTTTTGGGTTAATCATTGCTTTAGACGATCTTAAAAGGTATGAAGAATATTTATTCGACCAAAATCATTTTAAAATATATATTTTTTTAATTTCAAAAGTAAAATAAATGGAACAAGTTGATCTATCATGATTCATATGAAAAATATGATTGTAAACTATGTATGTCTATTTATATGCATCTTTATACCATCTTTTTGTATAGAAGAGAAGGGTAGTTTTGAGGACTCATGAATCTCTATTTACATTTTAAAATTGTAATGAAGAATATTTCAGAAAAGCAAAATTTGTGATGAAGAGCACTTCAAAAGAGAAATTTATCATTTTAAAATAATAATTATAAAAGGAAATAAATTGTAAGGATACGCAAACAAGCAAAGAAGGATTAATATAAGTGATATAAAGAATTCTTAATAAAAAAATTTCTTGATGTTACTATCATATATCGAAAGGATTTTCAATAAAATCTACTTTTATAACAAAAGTAAAAAATATTTTAAAATCAACAAAAGGTCATCTAAAATAAGCAAATCAATCCACCAACATTTTTTTCAATAAAAAAGTGAAATCAACATTGATAAGCATTATAAAAAATAAAATACTTAATGTAAATTAAAACTATTAAGGTTGTGATTATAAAAATTATTATAAGTGTAAAGTGAGAGAATATAGTTTTTGATAAATATATATGAAATTTAATTATTATTATAAGGATTAGTTTTGAATCATGCAGAGACCTTATCTTAACAAATTAAAAAAGGATCCTTTACTTGAAAAAGGATATTTAATCTAATATTTTTTTATAGTGAATTAGGTAAGTATCATTATAATTAATTAAAGTTATTTATATAAGTAATTCTAGTCCTTTTTTATAACATATATTTTTCTTTGAAAATATATTATGGGGTGATCTAAAATATCAATTAAAATTTTTATAAACAATTTTTCCAAAAAAATATTTATACATATTATGGAGTGTGAAAGCTTTGTATATTTTATTTCATTCATTATTTATTAAATTTATTTATAAAATAATTCTTAATTTTCTAAAATATAATAAAATATTAGATCTCAATCAAGGCTTTTCTAAATAACTATAACTTTTGACTTTTGTCTTCTCATTATGATATTGATTACGCATTTAAAAAATTATGTATTTAATAATTGGATTTAACTATTAACATTATTACTAAAGAGGAACAAATTATTAAATGGAGTTCAATAATTGAGATATAATACGTACATGAAATAAATAAAATAAAATAAAAAGAGACTACTATTTATTATAAGATTTAATCACAACATGCCATATAAAATGTCTATTATAATTGGTCACCTATTCAAAACTACTAGTTCAAAATCTCTTTTAATAAAACAATTTAAAATTAGAATTTCCCTCCAATTAAATACACAAATGAAAATGGTGGTGTGACAAGGTCATATATTACATAATGAAACAAGTTGCATGTACCCATGAAATAATTGTGTGATTTTATCTACCCACAAAGTTAGGGTGTACAATTATTGATCCCACTCCCGTAAGTGTTCATGAAAACCCCTTTACCTATTATACAACTAGTGTATGTGTGTGTGTCTATGTGATGTCCGTAAATATCAATCCCAAACTATATATCTTAAATTTGTCATATATCATATTTATTTATAGTGATAGATGACCTAAACACAAGAGATTAATGACTTCTCTAAAAAATAAGAGAAAAAATTATATGACTATATAATAAATATCAAATTTAAATTTAAAATTATCCTATAACAATCAAATAAATGTTAAATTTTAACATCTAATCAACATTAAAATCTATTAACATTGCCACTTATTGTTATAAAACCTATAAACTTAATATTAACCATTGTATTCTTTTAGAAAACATCCATATTTGAATCTAAAGGAATGTTTCCTACATAATATATGAATACATTAACTTGAATATCTTACCTAACTTGAATGCATTGATAATCTTTTAATATTTATTTATGTTATATTATTATTTAATAATTTAAATATAAATGTAATTTAGTTGAAAAACACACATCAATCATTTTTTATAAATATTATATATTATATTAGAGGAATTTCTTAATAAAACTTTTATCAAACTTTTCAATTTTTAGTCTCTAAAAAATTAAAATTAATATACATTGTAATCATAAGACAATAATTAATATATTATCCAAGATAAAAATGTATCATATTTTAAAACATTTATTAAATTTTATATCTAAAAATATTTAAATTGTTATTAATAAAAAAAATCTAAATTTTAATTTATATATTTAATGTTTAAAAAAAATTACATATTTTTAAAAAATCATTCACATTACATTTTTCAGAAACAATTAATTGTTTTTATCTATCAAAACTAAAACATTTTGAAATGTTTGTTAGCTTCTTCACTGGAGCATAAGTACATGAGAAACGCTGCAACAATGTGCTTTGTCCCATGTGATAATGTTAATACATAACATGATCATGTTATTGTAAAAATAATAACGCGATCATGTTCTTGTTGTTTTACACAAAAAACATCTGAACATGTACATGAAGCCAATTTTGGTTAATAGATAATGTGAATGCATTATTATGAAAGCAATAATGTGATCATGTTCCTATTTTTAGACACATAAAAGCATCTAAACATATAGATGAAGCTAATCTTGATTCAAATCTTATTTTTACTACTCTAAATGTCAAGTATAAGTTACATTTATATTGTTGCATTTATTTCCTAATACGATGTGTAAAATAGTTTTTTAAAATCCAATATGGTCAATATTTAGGCATTTTCAGGGTCTAAGATATGAAACTACGGATTTTAGGGTATAAATTTTGTAATTGATGTCCATTTTTGGTAAATATATAGGCATTTTTTAGGTTTTTGTGCCTTCTACACTGCTTCTTAGTATTTCTAGGAGTCTTAGGTTTGTCAAAATTGAACTTTGTAAACCACTGACTTTGAACTTGATCAATGGTGGTGTGATTAGGGTAATATAGGTCACATTGATGACTTACACATCAAATAACAAATTTTTGTTAATTTCACTTATTCATCATTTCACCCTCATCCCTGATCACTTCTTACTCATACCTCATCACCCCTAATCATTGTATCCTCATTCTTCATTGTCCCTAATCACTTGATCATTGACCTTCACTATCTCTCATCATCTTTAATCACTCCCTCATCATTCTTGATTACTCCCTCATTAACCCTCACTATCCCTCATCATCCCTAATAACTCACTCCTCATCCCTCATCATCTACTTCCCACTAATTGGCAACATGACATTTTTCTGCACCACTCACTCCTCTCCGTGTTGCTTTTTCTTTTCTGATTAGTTGACCCCCCTCACGCGTATTCCAAACTTTAAAAAGGGCGTGGCCCGTAGAATCAATGACTAAAATTGATAGCCATTTTTGGTAGATCATATTAGATGTAAGATGAAATTCTTAAACAAATTTTTAATTTTATATATATATATATATATATATATATATATATATATATAATTATGATAGAGAAAATTAATTGTCAAATTTGATTTATGTGTGGTATATTGTTGATAAAGTGATAACTAATTTATAATTGTATATTTATGGTGAAATATTTTTTACATCAATAGGCATGTATAGCACTGAGCCTTCCATTCTATACATGATCAAAGACCGATATTCAATGTTGTCAATAATCAGACAATCGGGTCTTCTTTCTTTTGACACATGCTTCTTATTGATGTCAATGCATGGCAACGTTTATGAATGCTCACCAATGATGTGTTTGAAGAAATACAATGTCGTAATGTTTGATAGTGATGTGCTAGTAGATATAGATCATTGCAAGGTTAAATATTATTATATTTTTCCAATGGATGGTAGTTTTGAAATTACTATGTGCAGAAGGACACAAAAGTTTGCATGATATGTTATTAACATAAATGAATGATGTCAATAATAGTTTATCATGTCACTATCATAATGTAAGTGTATATATGAGGTCATAATCTATGAGAAAAAGTTTAATATTGTATTGAGAGTGTTAAAAAAAAATATAAACTTATTTACCATAGTTGTTTTTCTCTATTTCTTATGATAGAAAAAATAGGTATTAATTTTATTTTTTGGTATTTTTTATGTTAGTTTTTTATTTTAATTATTAATAAGAAGTTCAACACTTGATTGCCTTTGTCTGTAAAATAGTCTCAATTAGATTTCATAGAAAGTTTTGATATATGATAGCAACTTTAATATTTTATTGAGAACATGGGAAAAATATCACATAGATACAAAACAACCATGATCAATTTGTTGAATATTTTAATAGGTAATGTGGCCTAAGAACCTTATCACTGTGTTGCATTTATATTGAGATTACTTAAATATATTTTACATATATTCAAATTAAGAGTAATAATATAGTATGAAAGTTTATGAGTTGTGATGACATGATTGTGAAAAGTGTCACTACTCAAACAATTTATATTCAGACTCATATTGCATAGGTTTAAATTCAAGATAACTTACATGTGTGCATACACTAATTATTATATTTAATTTGATTAAATGTACAAATAGCCTTTTAAGTTTAATTCATGGTGACCATAATATTATGATTAAAATAATATGTGATGTATGTTATTCATGATGATTCCATGTGTCACCCATCCTATTGACATGCCCTCAGAGTTGTTCCTAAGATTTAAAAGTAAAATTAGCTTATAAAAGGTCTACAAGTGTGTTGGATTATACAATATGTCATAATTTCTTTTATGTCTTTGAACAAGTTGTAAAGATTTGGTCCCCACCATCACTATAACTTTGAAGTATGTCAAGTTACTTAAATATTCTAAATTCCTTTGTAGATATTTGTGCATGTGGAAAAACAATGCACAATACAAGCTCATCTGAGCCATGACTTCATCACTTTTCACTATATTTATGGATTGAGACTTGAGGCCTCCTTGGAATGGATCAAAACAACATAATGATGGAGTTTATTTTGGCTTGAGTTAGGTCCATAGGTTTTTTAAATTCACCTTATCTTTTTAATGGGTCCACTTTATATTTCCATGTGCTAAATAAAAAAAGTCATGATTAAAGCATATATTGATAAATATGTGTAAATTCATATCACTTTTAACTTTAATAAATTTATGGATAGAGACAAAAACACGTGGTGGATTTCTATAAGCCACATATTAATGGAATCATAGAATACATTTTTGTGTTTTTAGATGGCCATAGATTTTCAACATAGATCTATTCAACTTGTGAGATATGTTAATGTGTCCATGTGTTTGATTTACTTTATGTAGAGTAAATAGACCTATCATAATTAAAATAATTGTGTTGAGTTATTCATATTTTTTAATGTGTAGTCCTATTTCCTTATTAACTTGGGTTAAATATAAATATAATCTCTTTGGCTTAAGTCACATTGGCCTAGTTATTAATAATATTATCATTAGTATTAAATTTGTATATGACCTTGACTTATATTATATAATTTTATTTAGCCGCTTTGATAACTCCTTTTTTATTTGCCATTTAGCAGTTGATCTTGCCACATGGAGTATTTAATTTTAATAAATCTCTATGCTGACTTTACCCCTTAGTGACTCCATTCCTATGCGATGATGGCACATGGAAAATTTGGATTCATTTAATGTGCCACAATCCATGTTGAATGTTGTATATATTATAGATTGACTTGGCAGTCATGTGGGTAGGGTGGTACCACTAGTATTTTTATCTCAAACATGGTGCCACTTGTTAATATACTTGATCTTTTTTAATCCACAAATGCATTAATTTTTAGAATCCATAATTTAATTGTTTTGAAATGTCGTATGGAAGAGGTCATGGCCTAAAGTGATGATTGTGTGGTGTTATAATTATTGGTTGGAGGTCATATAGAATATGTTGATCGCTTTGATGATTTAGTGACCAAGTGGATGTGGTAGACCATCTATTCTATCCACCTTAAACATAACACCAATATTATATGTGAACTTTGTGATGTTTATTCAAGTATGTGTATGCATTAATAAATGGATTCTAGTTAAATTGGGTTGGCATTTATGAGGAATTCAAAGATAAAGTCAATGTTTTGGTGGCCACATAGGCACTTTACTGTGTTACAATATGATTGTGACCATTTTGTTAGGTATTTAGTTATAATGTGGTCAATGGTCACTCCATTGAATATTAATGAGTGACCTACATTGAGACCCTTGTAACCCACAATGGATTTTAATATGATCAAGTGAATATATTCTTTATATATTCAAAGGTGGAAATTTTAATTAAAAAAGAAAAATATTTAAGTTTAAAATTAAATAAAATAATATTATATGATAATATAATCTATGACTTCAAATATGATAGCGACCACCCTATTAACATATAATGAATGATATAGTTGTTTCTTCATTTTTATATGGGGACCATTTCCATCGCATGGTAGCCACATAGATATTACGAAAACATTATGTGAGGCTGACTAAATTGAGAACTATGAATGTACAAAACAAACATATTTTAATCTATAATAAATACCACTTACCATTAATATAGAGTGGTAAAATATCAAAATGTGTAATAGATATGATGCTCTAGTATTCACATAGGCAAAACATTAAATCCCTTAAATGTATTTATAAAAGCATATAAAAATATCTCATACACTACACATAATAAATACTTATAATAGATAAATATTTAGTTGTTATATTATATCAAATCTAATTTAATTAGTTTATTTTAAAATCAATTTTAATATTAAAATTTGTACACATATCATTTTTAAAATTTAAACTATTATTAAATTGTAATATTTAAATAATATTTAAAAACAAATTATATTAAAATTTTCTAACCAATAAAATAAAAAACGAATTATTTTTTAATTTTATTATAATATAAAAATTATTAAAAGTAAATATAAACACTAATAACTTCAAACACCAGCCATGTCAGGGACTGAAACCAAAATACATGCTTTCATTTTACTCCTCCTTTCTTCCAGTTTGGTGAAATAGTTTGGCACTTGTTTAAAATAATTTGTAACAGTTGTCCTCTTATCAGTGGAAATATAAGCGTTGGCATCTTTGTGTTTTGCCCCTACCCCGAATAGAATGTATTGTAATTTTATATGGCAAACAACTGCACCCCTCCCAAAAAAAAAGGGGGGCGTACGTAAATATGGGTACTCCCGCCAGTCGAGCTTCACATGGTGGGCCCTACTTTAGATTTTTATATTGAAATTAATTACGCCAGTAGGAATATCTTAGACTACTTTCTTACTTGTGAATAAGCTAACAATGTTTTTGTAGGGTGTTTTATATTGGGAAAATAGGGAGATCTATTTCTTATTAGAATTAAAGGGCATGTTGTTTATTGTTGATTGGAGAAGAGTGAGAAATTAGTTTTAGTTTGAGTTTAGTATTCGTGCAATTTGAAATGTGTAATCTATATAGAAGAAATTAAGGTTATAAAAGTGAAGTAGTTAATATTTTGTTTGTTTGGTATGGGGTTAGTTTTGGCTTTTATATTAAGAAGGGTACAATTTGTTATGTTTTTGTGAGAGTTAGAATAAAATTAAAATATGTTTAAAATACTCTGTAAAATTTTTTATGTTAGGTTTGAAATTTTAGGTTTCCAATTAATTTGTAAATATAAGAAAAATATATTTATATTTCTATTTATTAATTGTTTAATTAGTAGTTATAACATAATTTATGGTAGTTAGTTTTTTGGACCATTTTTCAAGTTGGTGATCTCTTTATCACATGGAGGTTCAAGCATTAAGTATTGAATAAGGAAGGTGAACACACATTTATTCAATTAAGAACTGCTCTCACATTAAATTCTTGTTGTGACCTATTTATATTTACCTAATTTTTTTTAAAGTCAGATTTGTTATTCCATCATAAGCCCTATTCCCGTGACGATGGATCACGGTAGGTTGATGACTATGATTATGTTTTTCTTCATAGAATGATTTAAAGAATCTCTATTGTTTTTTGTTTTTAAATCTTTAACCAAAAGGTGTGTAGGGGTGACGTCATTGCATATTATTTACGATGACATTTGTTTCTTTCAATGGGATGCACAAGTCCTTGAATTGGGATGATGAAGTATTCAACAGACATCCATTGATGCTCTCAGCCGTAATACGAACCCTTCATTTCTTCCCACAAAATTATTAAATTGGGCATTCAGGGCAATGAAAAATCTTAATTCAATTTGGTCAATTGCATCAACCCAAATTCAATTCCTTTTTTCCTTCTCTATAAGCACTCATTCATGAGTTTCTAGATACATTTTTTTATTTGAAAGTCTGCCAGGGGAGGCGACTCCCATGGTGCCAAGACTTATCTTGGAGTCAATGGAGAGATTAGGGTAACATGGTTGAAGAAGAGCAACATGACTTAGTTCTCGTGGGGGTTACTAAAAGTCATTATATATTTTTTTAATTTGGTATGGGGTTGGTATTGGCTCTTATAGTAACAAAGGTGCAATGTGTGAAGTCTTTACGGGAGTTAGAATAGAATTGAAATATGTTTACAATGTTTTGTAAACTTTTTTTTGTTATGTTTGAAATATTTAGTCTTCACCTAATTCATAAATACAAGTAAGATTTTTTTATTACAATTATTAAAGTTTGAATCCTTTTTACAACTATAAAATAAATTTGTGAAATTAGTAAAAATATGTGAAAAATATAATAAACAAAAAATCATCTAAGATCATTTTATAATTAATGAGTAAAGAATTGATATTATAAATATATTTGTAATTACAATTTAAAAATAAGGAAATATACCAAAGAATATATTATATTTATTAATAGAAACTAAATGATGAAATATATTTATAATATTTTTTTATGTTATGTTTGATTGAATAATTTTTAGATATTTATAACTAAATAAATTATATTGTAAAGTATCACTGACATGGTAAAATTTGTGTAAATCAAATATGATAAAATTGAATTATATATCTAATTTTTAGAATAAAAAAATTATGGAAAAAACAAGATCCCTTTAAGAATATCCAATAATAACTTTGGTTCTCCACTTAAACATGGAAAGGGTGTAAAATAGATAATAAACAATTATGCTTTTAATTCACTTTATTATAGAAAATGCAAGGACTTATATTGTGTTGTTTTGACTAATAGACGAAATAATTTAAGAAGTTTTAAGAGCATGGCCGATCATACCACTATATCACACCATGATATTTTTAAATTTGAGGATCTCTAGATCAAGAAAGAATCGATGAAACATTTTGCCAAAACATTGATTCCTAAGATGTTCATTGTTGGGGTTATCTTTTTGGGCTGAGGATGAAAGCATGAAAAAGAGTTATAACCACAATCAATTACATAAAATAAAGAAAAAAATTAAGATAAGAATGAAACTTGCCTTTATATATAATAAAGGGCACAAAAAATATCAACTTAGCACTAACATAATCTTAAAAATTTTATGATTGAGAATGTAGTGATGGTAATAATGTTCTCTAAATTACATTACTTATTGATTGTTTTTATTGATTGAATTACACATATATATTGTATTGATAATTGGTGTAATTTATAGGTACATTCAAGTGAGTAGTGATTGAGTGTATATGCTAGTGATTGAGTGTATATGCAACAATTATAGAAGATCAAGTGACTACATGCATATTAGATGTTTACTAATTTTTATTAGTTTGCATTTGCTTACAAGGTGTGTAAGAATTTTATTTTAGTATTATACATTTAAATATTTTAAGTGATGTATTTAATAGTGAACTTAAATATAATAAGATTGACAGATTTTGTCATTTATATTTAGTATTTATACTAAAGAATGATCAATTTATTCTAAGTTTATTAGATGTCTAGTAATTTTCATGAATATAAATATGGCTACAAGGTGATTGTAAAAATATCAATTATGATTGTGTAAGTTGATATAGTATGTGATTTAATTTATAACTGCACTTAAGTGGATTGAGATTAACTGATAAACTCATTCACAACTTTTTAAAAAAAAATTATATAATGATTAACTCATTGCATGTATAAAGGAAATCTAGTCATTTTCATCAATGTATCTCTAGAAAGTGATTTCAGGAATCTCAATTATGATTGCACAAATATGTGTTAATTGATGTAAATAACATGTGCACTCGAGTAGATCATGACTCATACATTTTTTAATTCACAACTAATCTTTATGAAAAATTTGAATAATAATTAATTGATTGAATGTGTACTATATTTCTAGTAATTTTAAGCAATGTATATTTATATATAAGGTGATTAAAAATATATAAATTATAAATAAATAGCTATATATAATAAGGTATGTTATTTTAAAGTGCACTTAAAGGTCCAAGCATAATATATTATCTCACTAAAAGACCAAAAAATATTTTAAAAAATAATAAAAAATTAAATCTTAAAAAATGCTTTACATATTTTTTAAAAGTTAAAAAAATGTGGATCTATTGGCTTTGTATATATCAACTAAATAAATTATGTTTTAGTAATTTCCATTAACCAATTTCAAGGTTTTTGAGAGGGATATTGCAATTATCTTAGGCTTCTTAATATCAAAAACTAGGACATGTTTATGATTTGACCATCAAATGAATCTTGACTGATAGATATTATCATTCATAATTAACGTCTACATAAAATTCAAATAATAATAAACTAGCTACATATGTATTAACTATTTAGTAATTTCTATCGATGTGAATTTATTTTCAAGGTGAATAATCTCATTTATGATTGCATAACCATTTATGGTAGATGATGTTATTTGGACATGCACACAAGTGAATCATGATTGATAGATCTTATCATTTGAAACTAGTATATATGAAGAGGTCATATAATGATCAAATTTATTTATTTCTATTAATTTTAATTTATTTAAAATAATGTCAATAATGATTGCATAGCCAAATATTATGTAATATTTTAATTTGTATATAGACTGAAAAGGATTTTTGACTACATATATTTTCCTTTAAAACTAGTCTCTATACAATTCTAAGACAACAATAAACTAATTCTTGCATATTAAAAGTCTAGTACTATCTATCAATGCGGGTTTGTTTGAGAAGAAAATATAATAATCACAATTAATATTTTCCAACTATATATGTGGGGTTATAGAATTAGTCTTTAAGAAGAAGTCACAGAAAGATCAACTAAATACATCCATATTATATATACATAAATATCTCTATAAATGTGGGTCTGAAATAATTTAAAGTAGAAATAGACACACACACACACACACACACACACACACACACACACACACACTCTCACACTTCAAGTGCACTCATGTGGATTGGGATTGACAAAACTTATTATTCAAAAAAATTTAAATAGTTTTATATTTAAACTTTTTTAAAGATATAAATTTTACTGCTTATGATATTATTTTCAAATATCCTTTATTTTACACATCTTATATCATTTTATAAAAATAAAAATCCCTTAAATAAAAGGTTGATGAGAAAGTTAGAAACAAGCTTAATGCAAAAGAAGTGGAGGAGCAAAAAGAGAGGGGATAAATGATGAAAAAGAGGAGGAGGACAAGATGAAGTAATATGAGGATGAATATGAAGAGATAAATGAAGAAGATAACCCTCAATCACTTGAACTTTGTTTCTCAAAACATGAGTCCCTAGAGGAGGAGAAAAAATAAAATTAGGGACACTACTCTTTGAACATTGAGATGTTGTCCAGTGATTGGAAAAATAAAGGCAAGGAACATCGATAATCATCATTAATCATAAAATATATTATATGTATTATATTTTAATAAGTTTTATGGTTATCACATGGATGTAATTTATTTGTCTCCTATCTTATAATATCTTATTTTGATCATAATTTGATAAATGTACATAATCTTATGTAGCAATTTTTTTTAAATGAATAAAATAATTATATTAATATATACTAATATAATAATTTATCTTACCCCAACTCAATCTGGATTGAAACATATGGTGGCATAGAGAATAAATGTGAACCAAGTCTTGGTGATTACAAGATATCCTAATCATGAGTACGGGAAGTATGGGGGCATGGGTGTCATAAGGTATAATATGTGAAAAAAAATGTGAAACCAAAATATTATTGAAATGACACGTTAATTTAGGATTTTAATGCCACCCCCTCTTCTTCTAGGGATCCCCTTTTATATTACCATCCTTGTTTTCCTGAACATGTTGGTGTTAAAGTTGTTAATTAGTTTTTTTCATGTATGGTTTCACATGGTTTTTATAATTTTATGTAGTTTTATATATATATATATATATATATATATATATATATATATATATGCTTACATTACATTATAATTTTTACATGCATGTGCACGCTAAAGTGAATGAGAGTATATAGAATTTATTCTTCATTAAAGTAGTCAATGTAGTCAAAATTTTCACATTATTATTTTTAAATGTGATGAAAAAATCTACATCATTACTTTGCAATGTGATAAGTGAGACCAATTTCGATGTGCTCTCATTCATTTCAACTTATACATTCTCATAAAAAAATTGTGACATGATGTAGTGAATGCAATCGTAATTTTTACATAAATATAATATTTAAAAAAAGAAGTAAAATATTTACATATTTATCGTGGTCATATTTTAGTAATAGACATTATTATTACTACATTAACATATCATATAATAATTATATCATTTGGTCAAACACTTTACATGCCTTCTTAATAATAAGTATCATATATATTGTAACTAAAATCTTATTATGATCAATTCACATAATTATTACATTAATTTATCAAAATTATATATATATATATAATAATAATAATATAACTTATTTATTATAAACTTAAAAAAGTGAAAAACACTACAAATTATTATAACAATGAAAAATAATTTTATATAAATAAATAATAATCTCTTCTAACATATACTATTGACAATGTCAACAAAATCAAAGATCGAAACTAGATATCATTTATAATGTATACAAAATCAAAAACAAATCTGAAAATTAAGAATACATGTTCAATATATTATAATTAAAGATAATATTTTCTATGTTTATTTAATATACTTACCGAACATGGACATTGAATGCATTTAGAAAACTTCTAAATGTTCACTTTCTTTCTCAATGCCCTCACACTGCAATTATAAGCCAACAATCTCACCTCAAAGGTGCAATGGAAACACCGATAGGGGGAGCAATGTATATATCAGGAAAATATGAATCGGAAGGGAATGTACGTAAAGTGAACTGTGAGGTACTGGAAATCAAAAGAAATGTGAGAAGGCATGTGCAACGAGATTATGTTGGAGGATATAAGTAGAAGCATTGGAGAGTGGAATAATGAAAGAAATAGTTAGGCAGAAGGGAAGTGTAACATGTTATGTAGTTAGTGTTCTTGTTAAATTTATTTATTTTTTATTTTTTATATAAGTATATTATTAGTACTTGTCCAGTATTATTGTGAAGGTCTCATGTGTTTATATTGGTCAACTCTTCCCTACCAACCAATTAAAACGTTATGTCAGTTTCATATTTGTCATTTCTCAATGTTTTAAGGATGGCTTTCAGTTGTTTATTAATTTTTCTAATTATCACTAAATGGTGATTAACTTTTTAGTGCCACATCCAATGGAGAACAGTTATTCATGAAAAGAAAATATCCGCCTAAGTCATAGTTCAGTTGTTTAGTGCATGGCAAGGACTCTGAGCAATGGCCTGTTGTGCCCTAGGTAGCAGTGTGGCACCCAAACCATGAACAGGAGAGACGGTTACATGATGGTAAGGGCAGGTTACTCTGCCAAATGTAGTTCCGCCATGGCCGGCCCTATGACATTTTCCCATCGATTCCGTAAGCACACACTTTCCAATCAACTAAAGCGCAGAGAATTGGCAGTCTAGCAGTAGACCCTTTCACCAACTATATTATGTACAAAATTTCATAGCAATAATGGTTGCTTTTTGAATATTATTGTTGTTATTATGGTAAAAATAGGACATACAATTGCTAGATTTATTCGGAAATGTGTTATGCCCTTTTTTCAATTCAAGAATGGTTGCATGCATTTGACCATTCAATTTTTATTAAATTCGAATGCTTGATAATCCAATTTAAAATTCAAAAAGTTTGGATATTTATTTTGTCTTTAAAAAAATATATAAAATGGATGCCTAATTATGGACAGAGCAATGCACAATTAATTATGGACGTCTTAGAATTTTTTTATTTTTTTATACTCAGATTTTGAATGCAACTAGAAGCATGGTGCTTCAAATGAAGTTGGCAAACAAGAAGTTGACTAAAGACCTAGAAGGTGAGCTATTCATATTTATGTTACACAATTTTTGTTTTACTCATTGTACCATCCAATACTCTGAGGGCAGCTATGTTCTTTCAAGCAGGAGCGTGCCCACCTAAGCATTGTTATTTGAAAATGCAGAACATTTGTATACCTCTGGCATTGTTTTGGCATTGCTTTTATTGCATCTATTTAGTCGTTCCTCTGGCATTTCATATTATTTGGTTTCTTTTTTTTAGATCTTGTTTTACATAATATTTTCAAGGATCTCGTCTCTGCACACTCAAAATTATTTCACCTTGATACTATGGTCAGAAGAGAATCCATTCTGCCAAAATCGTACTATGTTATATGGACTGTGACAACCCATAATTTGTAATGTAAGCATTTTTATTCTATTGTATTGACTATGGCCACCCATATTTTGTAATGTATGCAATTTTTTTATTAGCAATTGAATACAAGTTGAAGCACAAACATTACATGTAGTGTTTCAGCAGCAGCCAAGCATCAAAGGTTAATGCTTGATGATGTTGATATCTCAATTTCAAATTAGTAGTGCCACAAAGAAGCAGGTACTAAAGCCGTCCATAACACTTATTTTTAATTGTGTTCGACTCGAAAGAGAATGCAAATAAGTTACGAAGGTCATACATTATGATCAAGATCTCAAGATTTCAATTAAAACTTTTCAATCAATATATCCAATGTTGATTTGTACCTTTTGAATGGTCATCTTTTATGATGAGTTTATTTTTATATTCTATGTTATTTTTAGGGGAATTTCCATGCGAATACATGTGATATGTGAAAGTCATGCATTAAAATCGAGATATCAAGATTTAAGTAAAAGTTAGTACTTTTCATTTAATATATTTAATGTTGATTATTTCATTTTACATGGTTAACCATTGTTATTAATGTATTGTTATATGCCATGTTATTTTTAGGGGATTTTTTATGCAATTTTAATGTGTGACTTGTGATATTAGCAAATGTTTTGGGTTGTATAAATATCATGCTATCTCAAATTTGTGTTGGGAAATCTTTACATAAAAAATGGGCAATTAAAAAAACAATTTTGAACATATGAATATCATTTTGTCAATGAAAACATAGTGCACATGCTTCAAGGAATATTATAAAGTTGTAGGTGGCATCTCTTTGAGTTATTTCATTTATTTTATAGGTATATGAAGGCATGCATGTATGATATATAATTAATTTTGAATGTTGCAACTTTAGTAAGAGT
Source organism: Torreya grandis (assembly GCA_037957365.1). Classification (NCBI taxonomy): domain Eukaryota; kingdom Viridiplantae; phylum Streptophyta; class Pinopsida; order Cupressales; family Taxaceae; genus Torreya; species Torreya grandis. Next base: position 208,261 of record JARHVA010001947.1, read on the forward strand.
GAACAAAAATAATGGAAAGATGTTTTGAAGTGCATGTTAAGTCCATACAATTTTTATTTTATTGATGAGATATGAATTCCATTACTTGTATTTGCTTGGATGTTTATTTTTAAATGAAGTAATATATCATGATCTATCAGTTAGTGTCGACTAATGCAAATTCTATGTTTTTTTGATAGAAAAAGTAGTAGGAATGGGGTAGATGGAGGGATGAATTTTTTGGGATTTGTTGATTTGTTCGATTAAAATATATAAAAGAGTGGGTTGCTTATTTCAAGAATGCAAGAATATCATTATTTTTTTATTTATGTTGGATTTCAAATTCACGATGGCCTAACATGTCCAGTTCACCTAATTATATATCAATTGACACAAGACCTACCATGCATCAAGTTTTAAGGTTTTATTGTCGAAGTTGACATCATGTGTAGGGTCATTGTCAGAAGTTGTTTCACACTCAAAAAGGTTTTAGTCTAAATTCAATGGTTGGTATGAGCCTCACATGCATTTCCAGTTTGTAATCATTTTTCCACTGGAGGAACTATGTTTGCAATGATGTTGCCAAATTATTTGTATAAGAGGAGCTTATTGAAAAATAATCCTTCACAAGAACCAAAATGTTTTGGAAGGATAAAAAGTAACAAGTAAGACACAAATAACGCCAAACACATTTCTCTTTTTCCATTTCTAAATGTGACAGTGGTTGTCATTATACCAAAATGTTGTAACTTCTATAATTGGTAGTGATTCTAGTGCATAAGGGTGGGCTATGTTTACATCAATTAAGTTTAAAGTTACAAGTGGATTTGTTTTAGTTTGGGAGAGACAACACATAACCTTCCTGCCAACATTAAATGAGACAAATGAGTTGTTTCATAATACGAGGCAGAGTTCTTGTAACATATGGCAAGCCACCTATGTGATGATATCACAAATAACAACATTGCAAGTTTAAAGCTTCTTGATAATTGTTACCTTTAGAACAAAGATGGATAGACATGACCTCACTGAAGATAGTAAAATTGTCCATGTCAAAATCAAAGTCAAATCAAGAAAAGAAAATAAGAAATGAAATCAATAATAGTGGAACAAACCCTTTAGTATTTTCCCTTCTGGGGGGATAGGAAATAGGGAAATGGAAAAAATAAAGCTTAAAAGTGTCCTCCAAAATATTAAAAATTATATTTGAGTATATCATTAGGACAAGAACAAAAAATGGGAGGATAAGAACACAAATTGAAAGGTGGGAACTTGGTTTGTAAAACATAAGAAATTATGTCAATAAAGAGGAAAGTTTATTATTAAACAAATGTATCTTATTTGGAAACAACAATAATCTCAAATTCTTCATGTTTAAGAAAGCACCGCTCAGAAAGTTAAAAATAAAAAGACAAACATTATGAACCATTGTTCATTACTATAAAATCTAGCCATTATAGTTAGTATATGTATTTTTTTAATAATATCGGAAAGAGAAAAAAAAAAGTTAGTAAACCTTGCGATTCAAAGTCATCCACTAACACATATTCTCAAAGCCATTTATAAATAATTGGCAAGAAGGAAAAAATATATTAAAAATAAAAATTTGTAATGGACAAAATTATCATATTAACTTTATCAATAATAATAAATGATAAGTAATTTACACATATATTATTGATTCAATTTTATCAAAAAATTTCATTATAAAAATTGTGATGATTTCACTGAAGATCATCCCATTTAATAATGTTATAAGTATATTCATGATATTCTTTTATTGAAATTACTTTCTTCTTTGTTAATAACTTGGTTTTGCTTTATGTTTCTAAGATAAGCCAAAAGGTTGCAGACTTTAACTGATACAAGAAGACCACTCCAATCTCTTCAGTCCGGCCATGGTACCATATGTACGCAGAGAATACAAGTTACAGTACCCACGCGTACGAGTTTTTAATCATTTTGCACGTGGCAATTAATGTTGCCCTACGAACGCGAACGTTTGGTATTTTAGAAGTCAACCCAGAAATTATGGCTGCTTCTTCTTGTAGTTGTTTGCCATATAAAATTACACATGAATTCCATTCCATGGATTATTTTTCATCCATCCGGGCAAGGATTGAACGGTAGTTATATTTCAACGGATAAGATGACAACTGTTTTGATTTTGTGAAGATTTTACTCTTCATTGTGGAGGATTTGGTCAAACAAGTGCCACGGACGTATGTTCGACAAACTGTTTCCCTCTCAAGTCCGTGTGCACCAAAATAGAAGATGGAACGAAGAAAGACATAATTCATCTTCCATTTGTTTTAGTCTTGTGGATGTTGTTTTCTAGATATCTACGTATAATTTTGGAAAAGTAAAAGAGGTTTTCAAACCCTTAAAAGATGATGAATGCGATTATTAAATCACATTTTACATATTTATCAGTTATCAATTTTGGTTTCACATTTTTAGAAAGGAAATTACTCTTTCGAAAGTGCCTAGAAAGTTTTAAGGAGAAATCTTTATTCATTATCCTTTTTTTCTTTCTTTTCATTATTTGATTTTGTTTTGTAGTGTTTTGTTTAATAATTTTTTTTGTATTGCATTAATTTTACATTTTTTATATTTATTTTAATATTTAATATTCACTACATCGGTATATCATATAATTGATTTGTACATTTGTTTGAGTAATTATAATGTTAGTGTATGAATAATGAATTGTAATAAAAATTCAAATATGTAGTTGTAAAGAAAATAAAAATAATTGTACATGTAATAAAATAATTCATTAGGAGATCAACTTGTGAGACAGTGTTTAATAGATAAAGTAGAGAATTCGAGGGATTGCAAATTGGTGTTGACGCAGTGTTTTTAGAAAAATAATACACCATAACTATAATAGCTCAATATGAATAAAGTGTGTTATTTAACCAACTAAATTCCTTTTGAGTGAAAGCTCACCCAATTTTCAACACTGCTATCAGAGCATAAACTTTATAAGACCTCTTTGAAATACATTTTGGCTTTATTTGTAACAAGACTAAGCAGACCATGTGGAAAACTCTTATCATTTCGATAATATTTTTCATTCATTTCGATAGTAGAAAGGTAGTGCAGACCATGTGCAGTGATGTTATCATTTGTATAAATGGTAATTTATAGTCTATAGTTTAGTTTGTTGTGATTCAATTTTTTGAATGCATAAGTATATAAAAAAAATATAATATTGCATATTTTTGGATCTAGCCATATAGGTTAATTTTATACACTGGATTTGTACTAAACATAGACACCACTGCAATAGATAAATATAAGAAAGATTAGAGGAGGAGCATCAAGAATTCCAAAGCTTCAATCCTTAACAAGCTTCAAGTGGCAAGGATAATTTTTTCTCATTTCATCAGCTTCTACGAGAATATTTTTGCATGTTGAATCTATGTTTTCTAGATCTGGTTCATTCCTTCAGTTGGATTTATATGTCTATTTCAGATTTTCATATCTAAAGAGTTCCATTTAAGATATTTTCAGCCAATTTTTGTTTGAATGTTTTTAATGTGTATCAAACATTTGCATTGTGTTAAGAGTGTCAAATAAAATCAATTTTGACTTTTCATTTCACTTGAATCTAACAGTGAGCTCACTGTTAGATGTTGATGCATGTCAACGTCAATGAATGCTCACTAATGATGTGTTGGAAAAAATACATCAAAATGTTTTTTAGTGATGCACCAATAGAAATGGAGCACTGTAAGGTTAAATACTATTATGTTTTCGGTGATAGATGGAAATTTTGATTTTTCAATGCCTACACAATATTACTATGTGGATAAAGACAAAGAGGTTCACCTAATGTGTTATCAACATAAATGATCGATGACATTAATAGTTTATCATATCGATATCAAAATATAAGTGTATATATGAAGTTACAATCTATGAGAAGTTTATTATTGTATTGGTAGTGTCCAAAAAAAATATTTGTAATCCTATTTCCCATGGTTTTTCTAATCTATTTCTTATGATAGAAAGAATGGTATTGATTTTATATTTAGTATTTTTTGTGTTGGTTTTTTATTTTTATTATTGATAGGAAGTTCAACACTTGATTGCTTTTGTCTTTTTGGAAAGTTAGTTAAATTTCATATGAGGTTTTGATCTATGAAATTAAGTTTAGTATTTCATTTAGAACATGGAAAAATTATCTTGTTTTGATGATAATTTAGTGTATAGAGGACACATAGGTACAATACAACAGTGACCACTTTATTGAATGTTTTAATAGGTAATGTGGCCCGAGACCCTTGTCACTGCATTGGAATTATATTTAGACTACTTGAATTTATTTTAAACATATTCAAATTAAGAGCAATAATAGAGTAGGAAAGTTTATGAGCCATGATGACGTGATTATGAAAAGTGTCACCACCTAAACAGTTAACTTTCAGACTCATCTTGCATAGGTTTGAAGGCAACATCACCTACATTTGTGAATAAACCCTTAATCATATTAAATTTGATTAGTTGTACATATAGCCTTTTATGTTTAAGTCACGATCACCATAATATTTTTATGAAAATAATATGTGACTTAGGCTATCCATGATGATTCCATGTGTCACCTATCCCAATGCCATGCCCTTAGAGTTGTTCATAAGATTTAAAAGTAAAATTAGCTCATAATAGGTTCACAAATGCATTGGATTGTAAAATTTATCATAATATCTTTAAGTCATTGAACAAGCCATAGGGATTTGATCACCACCATCACTATAAATTTGAACTATGTGGTGTCACTTAAACATTGTAAATTCCTTCGCAGATCTATATCCATGTGAGAAACTACTGTCCAGTACATGCTTATCTGAATTGCGACCTTATCTATTTTTCCTTTATTGTTGGCAATAGGATTAAGACTCATGACCACTTTTAATAAGATCACAACAACATAGTTATGAAGTTTCTTTTGGATTGATTTAGGTCCACAAATATATGGGTTGTTTAAATTCATGTTATCTTTTTAACAAATCCACTTTACATTTCCATGTAATAAATTAAAATTGTCATGATTAAAGTGCATATATATATATATAAAGTTGTGGATGGAGACAAAAACATGTGATAGCTTTATATAGGTCACAAATTAATGGAATTATTAAATACATTTTTTAGATGGTTATAGATTTCTACATGGATCTTTTGAATTTGTAAGATATGTTAATGTGTCCACATGTTTGATTTAATTTGTGGAGCTTAAATAGACCTATCACAATCAAGATAATTGTGTTGAGTTATTCATATTATTTAAATCATAGACTTGTTTCGTTATTAAAATGGGTTAAATTTAATATAATCTCTTTAACTTAAATTATATTGGTTTCTTTATTATTAATATTATCATTAGTATTAAATTTATATGTGACTTAGATTATATATTTTTTGTTAATCGCTTTGAAAACTCATTTGTAATCATACCACTTAAACTATATATTTTTAAAATGATATAATTTTTTAATTAAAATAATATTTAAAAAAATATCATATTAATACCCTCTAACTAATAAAACAATAATCAAACCATTTTTTAATTTTTTTATATAATATAAAAATTATTAAAATTTAACATAAACATTAATAACTTCTAACATTAGGAATGGACTCAAACCAAAATACATGGTTTCATTTTACTCTTTCTTTCTTCTATTTTTTGGTGAAATAGTTTGTCAAACATACACCCGTGGCACTATCTAATGAAATATAACTAGTGTACATTCCTTGGCCGGATGTTATAAGCGTCGGCCACGTGCATCTTTCTGTTTTGCTGCCACCCGGAAAAGAATGTATGTGTGATTTAATATATATAATCCACTTTATATTGGATATGCCCGGAACCCCTCCCCTAAAGACAACTCGGCTATCAACCACACAATAACTTAGTGGGAAAAAACTGGGCTATTAACCACACAATAACTTAGTGGGAAAAATATGAAAATAAAAGAACCACACCTCGAATTGAGAACCTTTTAGCCGCTTACGGTCATGAAAGCCGTCTAAGCGTAACTTTAAGTAAATCTATTTGAAAATAGATGCTTAAAGCTTTGAAAAATATAAGCTTGACTTGGGCAGTGACCGGATAAAGTTCAATATCTCGGATTGATCCAAAAAAATGGCTTTGTTGGAGTGTATGCCGCCGACAAAATAGCTGTAAGAAGATTTGCCCGGCAGAAATGCGTTATTTGAGGTAGATACGTGGCAGTTCGGCTAGGTTTGGACCAACGCTGAGTGAGGTAATATAGGCTTGAGGGCAAACGACAGGCCGAGCAATGCAGCAGACCTGCAAATGACTTTATGAAAAACTGCGAAGTCGATGCTGTTTGAAGAGAAATTCTTGAATATTCAAGTCAAGATTTTCTGTCAGAAGCCCAAACCCGGGTGGGGATTTGGAGATATATCACCGGGAAGGATATAATGACGGCTTTGAAAAAATCATCTCAAAATTATGATTAAATAGAGAGGAACAACAACTCTCTCATCCCTATTTCCAGATTTCCGACGAAAATGGTTGTGCAGGCTGGTGGCGAGGAAGGGAATCTAAAAACATCTGAGAGCAGGTATCAAAATCCGTGGAGTTGGGTTGGAGCCGACGGTGATGTCGTGGAAGGTTCGACGCTAACTTGTGACAGTAAGCAGCAAGGGTGTTCCAGCCAACGTGGACTTGAAGCAAATAACGAGGAGTCCAGATAGGATGAAGCCCGAATCTCATCAGACGAGACGTTGAGAGTCCATTTGCAGGTCAGGATGATAAAGGGTGCCGCCTACGGCTACTTTGGGTGTTTTAATCAGTATATGAAAAATATCCAATGTCCAGATCCTTCAAATATCCGGTGGCGAGGGCTTTGGGCACAAAGGATGCCGCCTACAATACTTCCAGAACCAACAGAAGAAATAATTAAGAATATTGTCAAACTCTGAAACTCCTACGAAGCCGTGGGAGGCAGCAATGGCATCTCTCCGTAACAAATATCACACATTAGAATGGGCCACTCGAGCTGCACGTCGGGCGGCATGAAGGGAAAGCACCCCACATAGCACTCTAGAAGCGTCAGGCCGAGGAGAAAATAAAAAAAGACTATAGTGACCGGCAAGTGACACGTTGATCGATGAGCGTAGAGGCCACGGACCAAAGAGTTTGAAGGATACTTGAGTAAATTCCAGGCAAAAAACTCATCAAATTGTTTTGATAATACAAAGGTTGAACGTTGTACAGTGCTGTCAATGAATTCAAACACCTTGTAAAATGCAATTTTCACTAAGCAATGCCTGCAGAAGCATAATAGATTCATAACCAGCAGGGTCTTTTCTGCAAACCATTACCATAAGAGTAATAACACAGACATTAGGCACAAACAAGTCTATGCATTATTTTCTCAAATGAATAATACAATTCGTAAGTTTCTCTCTCTCCACCGGTTTAGGATAAGCAATAAGAGTGCTTATAAATTAAGCATAAAAAATTGTTATACATAACAAATAATTTGTTGTGTGAAACAAATATTAGTTGATATGGAATATTTGCACATGTAAAATAAGTGCAAATATTCGACATATAACAATTAATTAATTAAATCTTAATTAAATTTAATTTCACAAATGAATTTTAACGCTCACTCCAATAACTTGTGCATTATTATTATGAAATTTAAAAAAATATGTAAAAATATAAAATCGTTTTATAACAAGTGAGAAGAGAACTATAATTATAAATACATTTACCATTATAATAAAAAAGTAGATAAATATTAAAAAAATAATAATATTAATTATTAAAAATAGAAATAATGAAAAATGACAAAAGTTATGCAAAGTCAATATGATAAAGTTAAATTATATGTTTAATTTTGGAAAAAAAAATGATTACACATGGAAAAAAACAAAATCTCTTTTGCCAATACCAAAAAAGAACCCTTTTCTTCAGTTCAAATATTTTCATGTTTATAAGCATTGATGAAACATTTTTCCTATAACATTGATTCTTAGGATGTTCATTATTGTATCTTTTTGGGTCGAGGGTATAGGTGCATACACATTATTTCCCCCTTTAAAAATTATCTTTTATTTTTGGTTTTAAAGACGAAAGCAAAGAAAAATATTTATAACCACAATCAATTCATTTTAAAGAGAAGAAAATAAAGAAAGAAATTAAAATAAGATTGAAACGTGCAATTATATATAATAAATGTCACAAGTAGATAAATTGAGCACAAACTCAACCTAAAAATTTATATCATTGAGAGTTTAGTAAATGTAAAAATGTTCTCTCAATAACCTAGATATTCACACATTGATTGTATTTATTAATTGATATAAATATTTATTGTATCGATAAGTGAGATAGTTTATACGTACCTTCAATTGAGTAAGGATTCAAAACTCTTGTAATCATAATTAGTATATAAAAAACATTTATAGAATAATCAACAGACTACATTCATATTAAATGTTCACTAATTTCCATTAGTGTAGGTCCACCTACAATGTGTGTAAAATGTTTTTTAAGCAAAGCTAGATATTTTTAGTGATGGAATTTATAGTGAACTTAAATTTAATGATATTGATGTATAATGGGATTCACAAATCTTATCATTTATATTTAGTTTTTACATAAAAATTATAGAATGATTAATTAATTGTATGTTTATTAGATGTTTAGTAATTTTCATCAATATGAATATGACTACAAGATGATTATAAGAATATCAATTATGATTGTTCAAATTGATATGGCAAGTGATTTATTTTGTAAGTTCATTCAAGTATATTGAGATGGACCAATATATTTATTCATAACTTATGTTTAATAAAAATTTATATAATGATTAATTCATTGCGTGTATAATGGATGTCTAGTCGTTTTCATAAATGTGAGTATTTTTAGAAGGTGATCACATGGATCTCAATTGTGATTGCACAAATATATATGTTAAGTGGTGTAAATAATATGTACACTCAAATAGATCATGAATCATATATCTTGTTATTCAGAACTAATCTATATGAAAGAGTCAAAGAATGATCAAATGTTTGAATGTGTACTATATTTCTATTAATTTTCATATATATATATATATATATATATATATATATATATATATATATATATATATATATGGCAATGAATTTTATTTTCAAGTGCATTTAATAGTATAAAAATATAAAAAGGAGAATCGGAGCTTAAAAAATAAACTATTAATATTAATTAAAAAATTAATAATAAATATATATGATATAATTTAATAAAAATAATGTTTTTTAATACTCTTTAGATTATATATAATAAAATATTATATTATTTTTTTAAAGTGATTATATTTTAATTATCTTTATTAATATAATCTTTTATTATTTTTAAAATATTTGAATTGAAATATCTTATTAAAAAATAATAATTTATGAATAAATTAAAATGATAAATAATTTAAATTTAAGATAAAATTGAGAGAAATGATTTTCCAAAGTGTTTTAATCCAAAAGATTTCGAAAATAATATATTAACCTATTTATTAGATAGTTGTTTTTATATTCAATATAAAATATTTAAGTTGAGTTTGATTATCTTAATTTAGAATTTTATTATTAAAATTTTTAAATACAAATATGTGCAATATTATTATATAATTAATTTTTCATTTAGATTATATGTTTCTCAATTATTTTTACAAAAATATGTTTAAGAATGATGATTTATTAGAAAAACTTACCATCATTATTTTCTTTTCTAAACTTGCCATTTTATATAGATAAAAATTTATAATTTTATTTTTAAAATTCAAAGATTATATATATATATATATATATACAACTAATAATTTTTATATCAATAATTTTTTTAAAATTAATTTATATAATTTAAAATATTAAAATTTTGTAAAGAAAAAAATAAACATTTGACATATTATTTTATGGACATCAAAATTTTACTTAATTATAATCTTGATTGTATTTTTAAAATATTAAAATTTTAAAATTATGTAGAAAAACAATAAACATTTAACATGTTATTTTTTGGATTTCAAAATTTTACTCAACTATAATCTTTAATATACTTTTAAAATACTTTTTATAAATTGTAACTTAACTAAAAACTACATTCAAGAGTGGGTCTATTTATAAATAATAATTATAACATACAATTTAAATTATGATTTTTTTTTTAATATTATTAAATAGTAGTTATTTTTACTTATATGAATTATATTTTCTAAATATAATTTAAAGAAAAATAAACAAATGTTATGGAAACAAAATATCCTTACATAAGTTAATTATTTGTAGGTGAAGTGATTAAAAAGTTTGATTGTGTCCAGCTTCATCTAGATTTAAATTTTAAAGGGTATGTTCAATCGATGGTGGTCATTGGAGATGTTTAGACGGTTGGAGAAACTAGTAATGTTAGTATTTTTGTCGATAGCATCTTATCAGGTGATGTTAGTGAGGCCAATAGTGGCCATTAGTAATTATTTTAAGGAAGATCTCGGCCTCCTATTTATATCCTAAACTAGTTCAAAGCTCCAATCCAAAAGCAATTATATGTATCAAAAAAAATGTATAATATTAAACTTTAAACCAAATTTAAAGTGGATATCATTGTCACTTATTTAAGTTGCATCCATAATTATTTCAAAAATCATTAACAAACATGTGATGAATTCCATTTTAGATCATTAGAGATAAAGATGTATAATTAATAACAGCACATGGATATAAAATATTATATCTAAAAAATCTTTTTATATAATTAACATATATTACTTATAAAACCACTAGGGATATTTGTGTTCTTGATGATAATATCTCATCAAGTAATATTAATAAAACTGATAATGATCATTAGTAATTATCATAAGCAAAATCCCAACCTCCTATTTATGTCTCAAACTAATGCAACATTCCAATTTAAAATTGATTACCCATATAAAAAAAATTAAAAAACATATATAATATTAAACTTTAAACAAAATCTAAAATGTATGTCCATTATCCCTTATTTAGGTTACATCCATAATTAATACAACAATCAATAACGAACACACGATTTATTCCATTTTAAATTGTTAAAATATAAAATGGTATAACTAATGACAACACAAGGATATAAAATAGTGTACCTATAAAAAATTCTTATATAATTAATATATATTATTTAAAATAAGATTAAAAATAATAAAAATACTATTAAAAAAATATTAATTTGATATATATAATCCCTTGTATAACATTTAAAAATTATTTTTTTAAATATGTAACAAAGTATACAACCCCTTTCCTTTCTACTTTTGAGTATATGATTTCTTTTATGAAATATGAATACCGTCCCCATCATACCCGATACGGCGTACATATATGTATTCATTTTCATTTTCATTTTTATATTAAATTAATAAATATTATCACCAAACATTAAAGGTATCAATTTTTTCATATGTGAAATAAGTATTATAGTCTAAACACCTTTTTCAAACTTTAAGTTTTACGATCTATTTAAAATTTACTACTAGTTTCAATATCTAAAATATATAAATATTTTAAAAATGTTTGAGATGTATTTATTATCTTGAGGATCTATTAGCAAGTCCAACTATCGTATTTACGTGGCGAATAGAAGTTGCCAAGCTCGCATGGTTTCAATAACTCTCATGGGAGGGTAATATAGGATGTTAAAAATATATATTTAATGTTAAAGAAGTTTTTAATGTTTATATTATAGAAAAATTATAAAAATCATAATTTATTTATTATTTTATCAGTTTATTTTTTTTATTAGATTGGTTAAAAATGGTTTTTGAAAGGTCTTCCAGTTTTGTATAAAGGAGAAGATGAAAAATAAAACATTATAGTTAAAATAAGACACCTCTATCAGAGGCAACCAAATGCCCTGTAACATTCTCTCACTCCTTGGACTTCTACCAAAAACTAACAGAAATAGGAACTTACCAAGAAACTTCCGCAAAGCTTCCATCAAACTTACCCTAGGGCCCTGACCCCTATTTCGCTAGTATTCTGAGCATTAACATGGGGTCCCCCCATGTGAAGAGACATACAGGGAGGTTGGGTTGTTACTTTTCTTCCTTTTTTTGAACCATCGACCAACCTTCCTTGTTCCCAATCTGAAGTGTTGCTAGATCTTCCTCAACTGGGATACAAGGTTGGGATTTGAATTTCGTTATTGTCCCAAGATCTGCCTTGGAAGAACCTAGATTTGGGGTCTCCTTCGAGGGGGAAGTTGAAATTGGCCCAGTCTTCCTTGGAGAGATTAAATTGACCAAAAGTTCATCTTTGGATTATGGCAAGCTTATGGGGTCCTTATTTGAAGCAAGGGAAGAAGGAGCTTTAGAAGGGGCATCAGAATCCTTGTTTTTGGTAGCCCACTCTTCATCTACGGCCAACGCCTTGAGGTTTTTGGGGATAAAATCTTTCCATGAGGAAGAATCTTTCTTTTTTCTTAGATGGCTGTAGCTTTTAGTCAAGCACCTAGTTCAAAAACAACTACGGCAACAAAATAATAAACCTTCTTAGTCAATAGCTTGGGACCAAGTGCGATTACCAATCTTTAGGTTGATTTTTTCTGGAAGGTTCTTGGAGGTATCAATGATGACTAGAATCTTATTAGTTTATTAATATGGTTTTTTTAAATATTATTTTAATAAAAAATTATTTAAAATATCATAAAAATGATATATTTTTAAGATTTATATTTAAATAACAAAGGTACTATGTGCCAAGTTTTTACTAGGTAGCTAATAGATTTTGTCATGTAAATATTATGTTATTTGTGCTTGCATCGTATTGGGGTTGATGCGTATCATTCTCATAATATATTTTAACCCTATTTGTATTAGACCACCTTCATTTGTATTTTAAAATGAAGCTTTGAATCTTCACATTAATCCATTTTGTTCATTTACCCTTGATCCTAAAATTTGGGTTTCATACATTTGATATTTTGGAAGCGTATTCTGTAGTTAGTTATGTTAGTTCCAGATAATTGATTCTTCATTTTGTTCATTTAAATGGGTTATATTCATTGATCATTCATATGGAATTCACATAAAATGCATGGTTGGCCATTTGGTATTCAAAGCCTACTATTTCATAGGACTACATTTTGATGACATTTTCTTTTATGCATTTGCATTTCATGCATTTCAATCACTAGACCTCATGCATGTCCATGTTAAATAATAATAATAATAATAATAATAATAATAATAATAATAATAATAATAATAATAATAATAATAATAATAATAATAATAATAATAATAATAATAATAATAATAATAATAATAAAGGATAGAAATAGACATTTTGGTGGAGCTCCTTTATTATGTAGTATAACATCTGATAAACATTTATTTGATTTTCTTTCTTTACAAACATGGGAAACTTGTAATTATACATTGTTAGCCTTCTTTTTTATCTTAATACTCACCGAAGGGTCTTAAAATGTATTCACCAACACAAGACAATCCCATCAAGGTTTTATTGTAATTATAAGAGAAATATATGTTTTAGTATGCAAGTAAAGAGATGTGTGTGAAATTTGATAGTACAGAAGAGAAGGAAAAGATAGGAAGATGACACTTTTGACTGTAAGTGATCATGTGCATTGTGACCAAACTGCTTCTTCATATATTTTTAACTATTTCCTCATATACTAGGCTCATAGGTGCATATTATCTAAGTAGTTTGTGATAATCATTAGTGTCTAAGATACATATTTTGAATATTCATAGTAACTCTTTTAGTCAACTTAGTTTTTTAATACAGTGAATTGGTTTTATTTTGACTCATATATGCATAGTTTATCACATATGTTTTGTTCAAATTTAGTCTTTAAACTAACTTGACTAATCTTGTTCGGAGTGAATGGTTGACTGTAGCCCTATAGATTCTTCAACCTCTAATATGTGCAACATGTGTCTAGTTCTTATTGATATTTTGTTGATCAAATCTATCAAATTCTACCTAAGTTTCTCACAATCAATCCCAAGCTCAAAGGATCTATGAATTCTCAGATCGATGATAAGTGTCATCATCACGTTGATTCTTAATGGGTGCTTATAAATTTTTTGAGAATAACTAAGTTTTATGAATCCCTGAGCTTCTGAGATTATGCCACATGGCACAATCTTATAAACATGGAGCCTATAGAAAGTCAAAAAGGTTTATAAGGCATAAAATCCTTTGAATCATGAGATTGAGACATGTGCCTCAATCGTGAAGAGTCATAACTTTGTGTAAGGTTTCATGGAAAAAAGTTTGTAGAGCCCCGTGATCACACCATATGGCAAGATCACAGAGCTTAGAGTGGTGGAAAGAAACACAATTGATTGGTCAGTGGAACCTATAGACTATCCAATGTCTTGATTATGGAGAACTCATAAGTCAGGGGAAAAATCAAACTAATTTAAAGACTTAAGACTCATAGCTTTCACGATCCTTCCACATGTATCCATCCTAAAAACTCAAAACCCACATATTACAGTTGAGTAGTTAAATAACCCACCACTTTTGAGCCATCTATGTGTTTGCATATCATGAATGCAGAGCTCAAAGAATAAAAATTACACAATCAATCAGTGAAGACCTCCCGAGGTACAAAGATTGTGGCAAGTAGCACGATCTTGGGGACCCATAGTTTGGAGGACATTACAAGACCCAGGCTCTTGGAAAATAAGATTGAGAAAAATAGCATAATATTGAAGGCACATAGCTATGACATGTGTGTGAAATTTGACAGTTCAACATAGAATGAAAACAAGGAAGATGACAATTTCAATGGTGAGTGATCACTTATGTTGTGACCAAACTACTTCCTCATATATTTATAACTCCCTAACTAAATTTAGTCTTTTGGTTGGAAATGATATTGAAAAGGTCTAAATGGAATGGCATGTCTAAATTGCTTCACCTATAGGGTTATAGGATAGATGATATAGCTCTGGTTCAATTGATGTGATGTGATTCTAGATACTTAAAAAAAACACATTATTATCTTTTGAATCATATCTCTCTAACAAAGAGATTTTTTGACTCCAAAACTTTGTTCTTCAACATATGGAAAAAATTATCTCATTCTATCCTTAATCATTTTTTTATTGACAATTAGTAACAAGACCTTTTATGAATGAAAACTTATGCTCTATCATGTCTCTCTTATCTAGTAAGGATGATTCAAATAGTTTGAAAAACATGGTCATATACAAAATTACATCCAATTTGAAAAAAAAATAATTCAATTGTTACAAGATACAGAAATGTCCATACCAAATTGGTTTGATCATATTTTAAATTGTAAGGTTCTCCATGCTAGTCATTTCTAGGCTGTTGTTGTTCCCTATAACTATGTAAAATTATTTGGTGCAGTGTGATCACCTATTTTATGCTACCAACTTAACAATCAATACATTTCCAATAGGATTTAACATTGCTACATATCATCAAACAAAAACTTTGTTATTCTCTAACTAGGTGTTTATTCTTATTAATTTCTTGGTCTTTCTCACATATTCAAAGGACATATCACAGCCCAAATCATTTGCTTATTTGATGTGTGACTTAATCACATTTTTCAAAATTTTGAAAGGACTTTAGCAATGATATAAGTGTAAACTATCCAAATTTTCTAAAGCTCCTTGACAACCTAATCTTACATCAAATGCCTATGTTTATTTGATTGATCAAAGTTTTTAAAATCTACTTAGAAAAAGACTAAGTCCAAGGATTTTATCCCTCCTAAAGACCAAATATCCAAGATATTTCCATGTGGCACCATCTTGGCCATTCAACCATCGTGTGGTTTTTTGATGAGTTAGATAAGTCTAGAAACTCTATAGGCTTCACGATAGTGCCACATGGTAGGAATGAAAAGTTTAGAGACCCTAGCACAATTTAAAAGGTTCCAAGGACTGATGGTCACTGATATCACACCATGTGTCATGATCTTAGTGATCTTAATCCCATAGGGAGCCTTAGGTAAACCTAAAAAATTTATGGACCCCAAAATACCAAGATGTTTCCATGTGGTAACGTCTGGTAACTCAAGCTCATGAGGGATTGATAAACTACCATCGAGACATTTATGAATCAAATACCTAAGATGGTGTTATGTGGAAGTATCTCATACATTCAAGAACCTAGTTAGGGGAGGGAGAATCGATAAACCAAAACTAATATTAGGAGACACTGGTTCAATGTGATTGTCCCACATGGCATAATCATGCTGAACCAGAACCAAAACCAAATTTGAAGGCTGGTGGATAGCCGCATCGCTATGGAAAAGGTCAAAAAGTGAAGAACATAACCTAGGGAGTTGAGAGAATACCATGTAATGGATATGAATAGTAGGACTTAGAAAAGAAAGATTTTGTGTGAAAAATAGTGAAATTACGTGTTGAGACTAAGTGATTAAAATAAAAATTGAAATAATTAAGGCTTTACATTCTAGAAATGTGGATTCTAGGTATAAAATTACATGGGTTAGGATTGAACAACAAACATAGTAAGGTAATGGATTATGTCATGTTTTAATTGATTCTATTATGTATAAAAACAAGGAAAATATTAATGTAAAAAATATAAGTAGAGAATTAAATGGAATGTTTTCATATAATAGGTCACTATTTTGCGTTGTTCATATATTGAAAGTAAACTATAAGAGCCAAGAAGCCAATATACAATTTATTTAAATTTTGTTCTCCCTCTCTTGTGATGTTGAAATCCTATAATTCTCTTTTCTGATTTTATTAAAAAAAATCGAAACTCCTATTTTATAATAAATTTGAAAGTTCTTCTCTTATGAATAAAACTAGATGCTTTTGAGAGAAAAGGTTTTAATAATTAATCAATATCACATTGTTTTCAAATTAACATTCCTCCTAGTTGTTTTCTCTTAAAATAACCATTATTTTAACATCTAGAGATCTTGGTTACAATCTATCTATCTATCTATTTGTTTATCTTAGAAAATAATTATGCAACAATATTTCTAGTCATGTTAGGTGAATCCAGGTAGAAGTATATGATCTATAGTATTTTTTTGATATAAAACATTAACTACTCTATAAAATTCTAAGTTTTATGCATTGATAACTTCACTATTTTTTTTGGAACCAATAGCATTGATAATTGTATGGAGTTTAGTTATGTATTTTTCAAATAATGTACTTTAAGTCAATGTGGACCATAACACTTATTTTAAAAGCATTTGGTCTCTTCAATAATCAATTTAAGAAGATTCTTATGTTTTTTTAAAGTATTACAAATGACAGAGTGCTAGGAATTATACAACACTTTATCTTCATGAAAGGACATATACCTTGTATCTTTTATGTAATAGTGTTTGGTTTTGTATTGTTTGAAATTTTGATATTTTCCATGGGAGCTTGCATTTAATATGGTATTATAAATATTAATAAGATTGAATTTGTATAAGTTTTGAGTGCAAGTTCCCTAAGATGGATCCCTACCATTGATATTCTTAAAACAAAGGAAGACATTGCTTATGTACCAGTTATGTTGAATGACTTTCATGTACTAAGTAATACTAATCCATTTTCAAGTTCATAACATGTTTGTATTTTAATTAAAGATGTAAGCTTTAGATAATTTGTACCATTATGCATATCAAAATTTTCATAAATGTTAAAAGGAGAGTGAAGTAAACATTGTCGATAAAGAGTGCAGTGAGAAATCAATAAAATCTATATATTGTCATATTAATGAAAAACTTAATTATAAGATCCTTCAAAAACTATTCAAGACATAGAGTCTCAAGCTCAAGGGTTTGGCCTTCCTGATGAAGAAGAAGAGCTTTTGGTTGGCATAATTTATGATTTTGATTTGACTAGTCTAATTAGCTAGGGTGAAGATTTAGAAGAATATGATGATTTATTTAGTAGTGGGACAAGCTGGAAACTCAGAGACGAACTGTCAAATTTGCACGAAAAGGCCAAAACATGACAACTTGTCAAGTTTCCACACTTTTGACCACACTCGAACTAAGCTAAACGGTTATAACCATCGGGATGACACGATAAATATAGACCAATCCTATTTAAAAACATCAAAAAGTATTGTGTAAAGCACAAGATCATGCGGATCGAGTTCCCAATGGTCACCGACACCCAAGTCGTAGTTGCAATGAATAATACAGCAGAAACAAACCAGAAATAGAGCGCTAATGGCTACTAGTGATGTCGAAATTATCTGCAATCAGATGGATATAAATTGTACGTTGTTTGGAAGTATTTCGAGACGATGCTAGGAATGCACGAAGGTCTGTTTGAACGACCTTTTAACTCTTCAGAACCAAATGTGGATGCAACAAACATGAACGAGATGTCAGAGAATCGATCAATGCAAAAACAGAGAACCAGACGCATGTCTGTCAGGCTGCTGAGGTGAAACAAAAGACATCAATGAGATTGACAGGTAGTTGGATAAAGACGAGTTTCCACGAATGCTGCAGATCTGAGTGGAGATGGTTGAGATTTATGGTGCGATTATGTGCTGGCATTCTTAATGTAGGAGATATGCGGTGGAATCAAATAGGAGAACTTGGAATAAGAATACAAATCAATCTTAGCTCCAAATGAGATGGCACGATCACTACATGACAAAGAAGAAAAATAAAGTTGCGCAATGGCTGAATGTCTTAGCACGTGGACATAAATTATACAGCATGGACAGATGCGTATTACCTGTTTCGCCCGGTTTGGATGCATGGAGCGATACGAAACTGATATATTTTGCCATAATTCGACTGGTCAAGCACTAAGTGGAGTGAATTCAATGCATGTTGAATCAGGACTGCACAACGCAAGAATATGAATGGTAATCACTATCCGTGCAGGAAGCCTTATGCAACATAAAGACTCTCATGGCTAAACTTCCATCAGAGGATCCCTGCTCTAATACCACAATTGGAAGGTAAACAGAGTTATGCAGAAAATTAACTCAGGCAATCATACACAAAGAATTATTCTTTAAATCACACAATATTATATTATGAAGAATAAACACAGACTATTAAATATCCATGGAGGAAGCACAATGACTTCCAACAAAGGATCTAATGACCCGAAATAACATGGATAACAACAAATCTTATGGGAATACAGTTCCCGATTACAAACAAACTAAAATACACTAATTAATAGTGTTACTAATATAAAATCCTAACATTAATGCCTTTCCATCTACACTTGTGTGAGTGGTGGTGTCATAATGTTTTTGCATGATTATACAATGGTAGATCATCGGAATGATTACTTGGATTGGTGTCATGATCGTGCAATATATTCTAGGTTGCTTGGAGTCGCCACATATTATTTTTTTGGTTGGGTGGTGTTTTAAAGATATGTGCCTGCTTCTAGGTGTCTATGTTTGGGTTGTGTCAGGGGAGATATGGAGAGGGTGGTGGTCTAATCTTTAGGCTTGTCTGTGGTCTTTGGCATGGTTATTTTCCTGAAATGGCCTTCTGTGGTGAGGTCTTGTAGGCCCGTTTAGAAAATATCTTTTGGGTTACTTTTGAAGAGGTTTTATAATCAATTCAAAATGTTCTTGGGGAGGAGTACTTTTGTCGTAGTCTAAGAAGCTAGGAAAATTCAAATGTAGCTTCCATGTTTGCAAGCAATCTTCTACTATTGGTGTAAGATAAGTAGCATGTTGCAGATTTGGTTGAGTTTTTTATTTCTCCTACATGTAGGGTGGGCTTGCCAGAATAAATTATAGATATGGACTTAAGGACCTTTGTTAATTTGCCTTACTGTGGTTCAAATGGTCTGGGTATGGTCCATATCTTAGTTTTTTAGGTCTTTGGAAACCAAGTTTGTTGCTTTTTTGAGGTATGTGGATAAATTTAAAGGGGAATTTTGTTTTCCTTCCTCTCAACTAAGGTGTTTTTTACCTCCCCCTCTAGTGGTTTAAGCTAAAATACATATAATATAGTTGGAATATTGGAAGGTTATGTGTCATTCTAGGGAGCATGTAGAAGCTATAAAACTTTTGGAAAAATTGGTTTTCCATGGGCATGGTTTGGATCCTCCTTGGATCTATTGGACCTTGTTTTGGCTATGATAGTTGCAATGCAAGGCCATCTGAGCAGTGTTCTCTCCACACTAGCTATTAGAGGTGTGCTCACTAGGAAGAAAATGGGGATTGGTTCTCAAAGTATGGTGCGTGGTGCTTTTTTGTCTTTGGTTAGTAAGGATATAGAGGTCTCAATGGCTACTATGGAAGATGTGGGTGGAGCTTTACCATCATCTTTGATTAGGTGGGAGACCTCCAATTTTTTGGGACTATATCTTTGTTATTTTTTGGTTTGTATATTATTTTAATCGAAATGGTGTTGGTTATACTATTTTATGTTTAGGTTGTTTTAGCTCGCCTATATATTTGGATAAACTAGCTTTCTAGTGGCCTTGGTAGTGTCAATTGTATCAATATTCTAGGTCATGTTTGTAATGTTTTTTTGTTTAATATAAACAAGCATGGGACATGAAATTCATGGTATCCATAAAAAAATGATGTGGGCATTTATGTAGTAGTGCATTCAGAAATACTTTAATTTAAGTTAGTAGTAATTGTGTTCGTAGGAAGGCATGTTGAAATAATATCTTTATGCTATAGTTATTTTTTTATTTATTGTAAGCATGCCACCATATTTTTTGAAATAAATATTTTCACCATTTACTCACAACATCATAATCAATTCTAGATCCCAAAAGACCATATAGCTTAGAAAAATACAAAATCTTTAACAATGTAAGTAAGTTCTAAATAAGAGATAACAACATTAAAAATGCAATAAAAAGGTGTTTTATATAAACATATTTAAAATATAATATAACTCTAGATAAGGAACCAATAAAGTGCCCTAATTAATTCAAAACTGTGAAATCTTCCCCCCATATGTATCATTTTGAAACCAAATACATATTTTGTTTTTTCCCCCATAAATAATGAGATTGCATTTTTTCAATAGAGGACAAACACATGTCAATATTTTGAAAATACGTGCACTAATTCCTTGACAAATCAAGTACCAATAAATAGAAATATTGGCACAAATAAAGAGGACTCTCAAAACATGGTGAGAGAAATATGGTCATAAACAAAAAAGGAAGATATAGATTGTAACAAAGGAAAATCAATGGATAAGACTAAATTACTTAACTGGGAAAATCATCAAACTATAATACATATTAATATAATTTTAAATAAAAGATAAAAGTTCATTATTTCATTTGTAAATGTATTATAAATGTATAAACATAAAATGATGAGAGATTGTAGTGATAAAAAATATGATTCTAAAACCAGGGTCCATAAAATGATGAAAAATTGAAAGGATCAAGTACATGGTTAAGTATTTTCATCATGCTCTATGAAACTATTATCAAGTAGTAGGTACATATTTAAATGGTTCAGTTTATCAATAATATATGTTGCTAATCAAGAAAAATAAGAAAAAGATTAAAGTTTGGCATATCCATCTTTACTATATTTTCTCTTACCAAAATCATTATAATTTTAGTGAAAACACTGTATATATGATAAGAATTTATCTTTTGCATGATCAACTATTAGTTTCACTAAACATAATCAGTTACAAATTAAATGACACCCATAAAAAATTTTATGTTCTATTTAATAAAAAAGGTCATAAAACAAATAATTAGTGACCAAGATGCAAAATTATATATGCTAAACAAATAAAGGTATGTAAAGAGTATGGATAATGTGCATGAAAAATTTCAATTCAAATAATGTAACAATTAAATCTAAGAACATTTTTTTCCATACTTCAAGGCTAGTGATTTGGAAAGAGCTTTAAGAAATAAAATGATTCAAAAATAGGCACCGAGTCTTATGAAATGTCTAAAGTATTTTAGTTTTCATGGAATACGAATGATATAAATATTACAAAAATAAATATACAATAGCATAATAACAAACATTTGAACACCATGTCTATTGGAGACATGTAACTATAAATAAGAATTTAGTTTCAAATAAGATGCTAAATACTAGTAATTTAAATGAAAAGTATAGCAAACATTATTAATTAAATTAGAAGGTTGTGTTAACTTGTCACATTCCTTCAATATCCTAAAATTAGACAAAATAAATGAAAAATGCATTGGTAAAATGAATAAATAACTATTTGCATTTTAAAAACATTTATGCAATGAAAAGTATGAAATAAAACTTACTATTTGGTAATCATGGTTCATTTTTGTATGATTGTGTAAAAAATATTATCCATTCCAATTATGAATGAGATATTCATTTGGAATTTTCGTAATAGAAATACTATTGTTGAAATATATTGTTGATATTCTTTAAATGATGTTTTTATTAGCTTTGGTAGTATAGTGTCAAGGAAATATTTTTTCAATATGTAGTCAACTTTGTCATCTTTTGTGTGAATGATACAGTCAATGCATGGCTATAGGATTAGTTTGGATCTCATGGACATTTTGCACAACATAGACTGTCACTAGTATGAGCACCTATTTTTAGTATTTCATGTTTACATGAAATGAATGTTAGCTAAAAAGGTGACAGGTACATGCATTTTGCTTTTAGTGTTTTTGTAACCTGAAATTATTATTGTTAGATACTAATTTATAATGTGTTTAACAAAAAATGGAAATGTAATGTTAAATTGGTTTTAATAAATAATTAGGGGAAATAAAAAAGATGTTTGCCTCTATATTTTATATTTCCATTGCTTTTAATTTTTTTTAGTTCATTTATCATTCAATGGAAGCACAAATTAAGCAAGATTGGCATGAAGAATGTGAATACTTTTTGACCTACTTCACACTATATTTTTAAACTAATAGATTGATAGTTTTCTAGATATTAGTTGATCCTATATATCATGATAAATTTGTTGATGTTGTTCTCCAAGTTGAACCTAATATGAATTAATTTAATTTAGTTTTTTAATTAAAAAAATAAATTTACAATATAAGGAAATACAATATGTTAATAAATATAAACTTATAATTTCAGCATTGTGTTATGTATCGTTGTCTTTGATGTAGACATTGAATTATGAATTGATTTGTTGATAGTCTATAACTAAAGATCCAAATGAGCCTAATGAATATGATTCATCTAATTCAACAATATCAATGATTATGTTATCTCGTGTACATTTTTTTTTTTACAAACTCTACATATGTTTTACACTTTTGACTTTATAATGAGCAAAATGCAAAAATAAACTTCTCCTCTCTCATATTTTGATTTTTATTTTACTAATAAGTTTTAAATACATATGTTATTCATAGAAGTCAAGTACATCTCAAATGTTTGAATCCATTTATTGCTAACATTTATTGTTATTATCATCTATCCATTAACATCAACCAAATCAGCATGAATTATCTCTACCCATTTATTGTATGTCTAGGCCATACACTGTCAATATATCTCCTTCAGATATATTAGCATGGTTTCCATGGAAAATGTCTAATATTGAGGATTAGATAATTAGATTCATTCTTACATTGAATTTTTTTTTTTTTTTAAAAATCTTTAATTAAATAACATAGAAATATAATTAAAAATGAATCATATTTTTTTTAATAAAAGCATGAAGAAGATATTTGAGTACAATATTACCATTTTATTAGTTATTGAGTAGAACCAATTTGACAAACATCAAATGAATCTTTTGTTGTTTTTTCAATAGATTTTTCAAGTTGTTGCTCTTTTTTTCTTATCTATAATATTTACTAAAATAGAAAAAATATAAAAAAATTATAAAACATGTAAGAGTAAAATAATGAAATATCACATATATTTTATACAAAATAAATAATAATACCTTCTATTTATGTGCATAGTTTCTTTTACTGATATTCAAGAACTATTATTCAGAACTTAACAAATAGAATTATGAATAGTCCAATAGGTATCTATTGTTATAATTTGATTATTCTCACTTGCAATGTTTTACAACACATGGTTTATGATTTTTCTTGTATATTACTTATGTTTCATTGTCAGGAAATGCATGTTTGACATTGTCATATGTTTTTCAATTATCATTGCCAATTTGTTGTAACTAGATAAGTCAATATTAAAGTCCCCCATTATGTAAATTTATTTCAATGTATTTTCATTTGATATTATTTATTCTACAACATTTATGATATATAAAATAAAATCAAATGGAGATGCATAGATGTTGACTATTGTAAATTCTTGACCATGTATTAAATTTTTGATGTTTATGCTTTTACTTCATTTTCAATGCATTGTACTGGATTTAAAGTGGCAACATATTTTTTCATGCATTATCATAATACTATGAGCATTATGTACCAAATTACAAGTGATAAAATTTGGAAAATGGTTATAAGTGTTTGTATTTGACATGTATGTTTCCTGTAAGCATAGTATATCACACTTCATCTAGTTATGGTCATTGATAATATCTTCCAAATGCAGATGAAAACTATGAATTTTCAATGAACATAATAGATGCACTATTTAAAGTGCATAGTTTATTGTTTTACAAAATAAAAAGTAATAAATTCTATTTATGTGCATAGTTTCTTGTACCGGTATTCAAGCACTATTATTCATAACTAAACAAATAGAATTATGAATAGTCCAATAGGTATCTATTATTATAATTTGATTATGCTCACTTGCAATGTTTTACAACACATGGTTTATGATTTTTCTTGTATATTGCTTATGTTTCATTGGTAGGAAATGCATGTTTGACATTGTCATATATTTTTCAAGTAGCGTTGCCAATTTGTTGCAACTAGACATGTCAATATTAAAGTCACCCAATATGTAAATTTGTTTCAATGTATTTGAATTCGATATTATTTTTTCTATAACATCTATGATATCTAGATTAAAATCAAATGGAGATGCATAGATGTTGACTATTGTAAATTCATGACCATGTATTAAATTTTTGATGTTTATGCTTTTACTTCATTTTCAATGTACTATACTGGATTTAAAGTGGCAACATATTTTTTCATGCATTATCATAATACTATGAACATTATGTACCAAATTACAAGTGATAAAAGTTGGAATATGGTTATAAGTGTTTGTATTTGACATGTATGTTTTTTATAAGCATAATATATCACACTTCATCTAGTCATGGGCATTGACATTATCTTCCAAATGTGGATGAAGACTATGAATGTTCAAAGAACATATTAATATAGATGATGCAAATATATATTATATTGATTTATGTTTCAAATCCTAGTTCTAATTTGAGTCTAATATAGACATCTTAATAGATTGTTCTTTTTTACTTTGATGTTTTTGTTTGTGAGAGGGCTTAGCAAGTATAGTGATTATGTGTTCTTTACATGAGAAAGTTTTTTATATGCCAATCCATGTCTATATACACTAAGGGGCTTAAATGCAACACCCTTCATGCTTAAACCTTAGGATCTATGTATTGTGAATGTACAAGCTAGATGTATTCGAAAATGGATTTGTATTATTAGTGTTTTTTTGTAAACAAGATTTGCACTTGGTCATGAAATATGTAAAATAGGATTCCAATTTGATTCAATATGGATTTTGTACAAATGAATATGTTTCACTCTTTGATAATGTCCAACATTATTATCATTAAATTACACTCAAATAATTTCATGTTTGTCTTATTTGGTGTACATTTTGAAGATACCATTTGAATCATTAACAAGCCCATATTACATATAATAATATCTGGCAGAGAGTTCAACTAACATGCTAGATTTTAAAATGATTTTTTGTGTTCAGAATACAACTTTAGCATATCCATGTCTTAACTATAAGTGCTATCTCTCTTTTATATTGCATTGATAAGAATTTCATTATCTGAAATAAGTATTAACATTTTATCATTGTGTGCATCAACATCATCATTTAAGTAAAACATATAAGGGAGTAAAGGGTCATTTTGTGTTATATGCAAATAATTATGATTAAGATACACTATATCATTTTATGTATGTAAACATGTACACATTCTATTCAATATTCCCACAACATTTTTCATCTTTTTGGCACATAGTTT
Organism: Torreya grandis; assembly: GCA_037957365.1. NCBI lineage: Eukaryota > Viridiplantae > Streptophyta > Pinopsida > Cupressales > Taxaceae > Torreya > Torreya grandis. Next base: position 234,356 of record JARHVA010001947.1, read on the forward strand.
GATGTAATTGATAACATTTCACATTTTTTCCCACAAAACATATGGAACAATTTCCTCTTTAATTTTTTGATGTTCAAATATGAGGAAATCATTTAAATCTTAAGCCTATTAAAAGCCTCCATAAAATATCATATCACTAGTTCCAAAGTACATAGCCAGTAATTACATTATTTCACACAAATGCCTATAAATATAGTGTAACATTCTCACTCCCACAAGTGAGATTTCATCAATTATCACTATACGTAATCGATAATAACATTTTCATAATTTATCAAGCCTTTCACCACCTAAAAAAATAATTTTTGACTTGTTAAAAGTTAGGAAAAATGTAGAATGTAATGTTATTCTACCTACGTTATATACATCTTTGCTTATGTATGAAAGAATAAGGCCTCTTGGCTTGGTCGTATCCCTATCAATAGACTATGCATAAATATGGACTAGTGTTTCATATATAAATTTCATTTTAAATGTTTTTTCAGTCCTTGCAGCACCTGTCTAGAATATATAAAATAGATCATTCTTATTTATAACTTTTTTCAATCAATGTCTTTAATATTTTCTTCTTATGAACCATTTAACATTCATATTTGTTTATAGTATTTAATATTTTCATAAATAAATGGGTGATATCCAATTTAAAATATGTTAGAATTTTGTTTTTTGGTACAAATTTTACTAATGGTACTTCCATTTGCATATGATATTCTTCTTGCATGGAGCTAGTTATGCTGGAATGAAATCTAGTACTACTTATGTTTTCAATATCAAGTTCAACCTAGTAAATGGCATCCTTCATGTCTCCCCACATAACATTGGTGTCAAAATTTTACTTGGCCTCATTTAGTTTTATGGTCTTTCTTTGAAAATTTTATATGTCTTTCCATGTTTGAATATTTTGTTTCAAACTATTTTCATTATTTCTAAACAAAACATATAACAATAACCATTCATGGAAATAGTTTCTAGGATCAACATGTTTATTATAATTGATAAAATATATAGAATTTATTTTTTTTAATGGATTTTTAATTTTTGGATGACTAAACAAACATGATCAATAGTCATAGGTCATGAAATGTAATAGTATATAATAGATCAATAAATAATATCTTCATATTTAGCTTGTTTTTCCCTCAAAAGAATCAAAGGTTTTTAAAAAAATGGTCATCAATGAATACAAGATGTATTTATGAAGGTACATATTATTGAGAAACGATTCAATAGAAATAATAATACCAAGTGAACAAAATGATGCATAGAAATATGGTGATAGTTTAACATTACATCTCTTAGACTATAATGCATCTAAATGGCATATATGTTTATTGTTTCATGTTGTGTTCATATTTTTAAAAATCATGTGTGGTTTTGATCCAAAACTTGGAAGTTCTGATTGATAAATATTTCAAGAACATAGAAATAACACAATAACAATGAATTATATGAGAAGAGATGTAGTATTACTCAAGATCGCAATACAATTATATGCTTATCTCTGGGAAGAGATGTTTGTCTTCACATTCTAGGTTACCTATTCATTTATACATATTTTGAAAGCATGGGGAGGATGTGTAAGGTAAAAAATATTAAGGGAGATTAAGTGGTTTGACTTCCAAGATTTAAAACAATACAAAATTTGATGAATTACTATTTTTAGGCTGCACTACTAAAATTAAAATTTAGGGAAATTATGTAGGGTTTTTGGGGGTCAAACTTCATTGAAAAAATATCCATGCCATATCACAACATTCTCCTCACTCTTATCTTTCCAACAGTTCAAACGACGAGTCAATTGGAGCTACAGTGTAAAAGTTATGGGTCCCAAAGTTCCATCGTCAATTGGGGTGGAACTATCACCCGAATCAGGTTTTGTGATTTAATTTTACCATATATGAACTATAGTACAATTGTACAACCTATAAATTTTTAAATAATTGGCATCTGTCTTGGTTTTCTATAAGTATGACATGATTTTTTATGAAAGTATTGTTCCATACCTGTGATGGCTTGCATACAAAAAATATTGTGGGTTGTTTAATTTTATTTTATATTGTTGTTATGTATTGACACTCACCTATTTTTATATCATGAAAAAAACTATCAAAGTCTTCTTAAGCATTATATTGTTTTGTGTTTAGCAATAAGTAAATTTGCTTTGACAATGCAATTGCAAGTTCATTTATTTTTTTCACATGGTTTGAGTATTGTTGTTTGTCTCATTGGTAGTTGTGTGAAATTGTAATTACTTTTTTATTATTTTTTTACAACTATTGGTATGGTGGTGTATATGTAATTTTACTAAGTCAGTTTTTAGAATATCATTATTACAAGTTAGGTAATTTTCTATAAAATTTGTAATTTCTAAATTTTGTTTATTTCTATATATTGGTGCATCTTTGATTCATACTAGCCAATGATCATGAGTCTTTCCTCTACACTGGAATTCTATCATGTAAAAATAATCTATGATTTTACCCAAAAACAATTCATCTTCACATAAAATTTGCTTCAATACATTGATATGATGTCTATAATAACATATATAAGGTACTAGATATATTCTTACATGAAAATAAATGTCATTTGATTTATCAAATTCATTGAGTTATGAATCTAGATTTCTAGAATGTTTTCGGTACAATTGTTTCAATGCATTTGTTAATGATTTCCAATAATGTTCAACACTTGTGAAAGTTAATAAAAATGTTGGCGGTCCTAATTGACATATCATTACAAAGAATTTTTTAAGGCCTTGCATGTAATCAGGTGAAATATAGATTTTTTGAAATCAACATATCCAATTTCCAATTTGAGTAACATTTAAATATTCAATTTTTATTTGATATATTTGGTCATAATATTTCTTCCTTTTAGCAGACCCTTTTGAATTTATATCCACATAGATTTTCCAACCTGATATATGATTAGTTTTACTACTTTGAAAAATATATTGGTAAGACGATATGTAAAACAATGATTAACATGCAAAGGCTCCCATTGTGATATTTATTGATAGGAAAAACTTGACACAATGTCATCATCGCAAGGATCACCAAATAAAAGAGTTGGAAAGTTCATTTTTCTAAGTATTTGGCTTTGAAAATAACAATATGACACTTTATTTTGGTTGGTGCTATTGTAATCAACTTGTTTTCCAATGTAATAATAATACATATTGAATTTACAAAACCATGTATTAAAGTGTGATTAGATTTGTATCCCTATGTGTTAGAATACAGGTTATTTTCACTATTTATATAATTTTTAGATTCAATAAGCATGCTATTTCTATTTGTATTCTCTATAACGTAGTAGATATAAACAATTTCCAATAAGACTTAATTTGCATATTATGAATAATGTATAATTTTTTGGTACAATGTTGTTGCAATGCTTCCATAATAAATTTTGAAATAAATCTTCCTTCATGTTAAGTATTTTTTAATTATAATCATCCTTTTAAATCTATTTCAATTTCTATTTCTTCATCTATAGAATGAGGTAGCATTTTCTTAATTTTATCAACACTTGATGGGACATTGATAAGTAGCCATGTTAAGCCAACTTACACTTTGTTATATCCTTAGTTTATTATCTAAGCAAATACAATTATAAAAGCAAAAATACTTTCTTCAACTCTTATAGATTGTAATTGTGTGTTGAATCTAATAGCAACGGGTGTCGCAAATGCAAGAAATTTTCTATTTCTCAATGATTGATAGCATTTTACATTTTTTTTAAATGGCTTTGTTATTTGACATAAATTCCTTGATTGCATTATTTTTAGACATATTAAAAGGATTTATATTATATTTGAATTTTATTTGTTTGAAAATGGTAAAAAACATGTATTGGTGTGTTTATAATTTTTTTATTGCTTCTAATCTTGATAGTATTTATTTAATGTTTTTTTGTTATGTGTCATGTTATTTAACTGATTTAAAGACATGGAAAAAATATGTGACAATTTCTATCCAATAGAATCGGAATGGTCAAAATGTGGCTTTATATCCTTGTACATCATCAATGTTTTATAGCGCATATGTTTTATTTTTTCATTCCTTCCATTTTCTATCCAAAAGAACTATAACTATCAAATTGTGGATTTATATCCTTTCCCATTGTCAATGATTTCTAGCATACATATTTTTTATTTCATGTGTAATGTTATTTATTTATGCAAAGAGAACTTGTTTTGATTCCATAATGTTTCTAAACAACTATCAATAGCACAATATTCTACTTTGGTATGCTCTTCTACTATTAATGGTCCATGGTGTACATGGTGTTTATTTATTTCATAAAAATTATATTACATAATGATTTTGATTGCATATAGTCATTTCAAGTTTTGATAATTTTTTGACTTATTGATGACTATAGACCAATGCTCATATATAAAAAATCAAGAGCCATTGGATAGTGAAATTATTTCTTTCTATTCCATCTTTATCATAGATGAAATCCATATTTACAATGTATCCTTGCCAATTTTTAATAGTTGGTATGTTTTTATGACACTTTTTTATTAGATTATCTTAAAAATAAGTGTGTGCTTTTATATCTCCTAAGAGAAATGCATTACAAAAAAATTGTGATGAAGAGTGGCATAGAGAGTGTATGTCAAAATCATTTTTTGTCAAATAGAAAATAGAGCTAAATATGCTATCACCACAAAAAGACATGGTTTCCAACATTCTAAACAAGCCACATGATAACATTATTTAAAATTTTATTTCCCAATAAAGGGAAAGTGAAGAACAATGTCTTGATATACATATTTCTACCAAGGAACTTTGATAATTTTTTAGTTTTATATAATACAATGGATCGTAATGACCAAAGATAGGATTTTGATAATGAAACAATATGGAATATGAAGGTATAGTGGCTCCTTAATTAAAATGAAAATACTCTTGTTTTTTTGAAAGGCCAAATAAAAATACAAATGTTTATCCACTTAAAAATCTAATTTATATAAGAAACATCTCCCCATAGACCATGTTCACCATTTTTGTGCATGAAGTTGTATAAATTTGCATTCAATGAAAATATATTTCAGTGTCTTGCACTTGATATAGTCTATATAGCTCCACAGGATCCAACTTCAATTCAAAATACCTTAGTGCATGTGGATCATTTTTGCCCAAATAGTTTATGAAATAATCTATAAACCCTACACATAGTTCTATTTATTTGTATCAAAAATGCAATAGCACTTGAAATTGATCAAACAAATAATCACCCACATTGTATTTTAAAACATGAATTATAAAAAGGTTATTTTTCTCCAAAGAAACATCTATGTTGCTGCATTGAGTTTTCAACAATGGATTGTATTCTTTGAATGAAACAACTTATTGGCTAATATGCATATGCATTAATTTTTATTTATTTTTAATTATATTGTACAATGTCAAGAAATATAAAGACAATAAAAATACAAGATAACTGAAAAGCTTGAGAAATAATCATAAAACCCATTATAGACATATTTTTCACTAACTAAGCAATCATTGGTTCTTGAAATTACAATTGTGTTGTTTGATATATTTCTCTTTTTGCAAAAAAACTTGATATTTGATTAGTGTTTTTTGGATTAAACACCCTACGCAAAATTATGTATCTAAAGCAAGAATAAAATGTGATGATTGTATATGTTTTCTTTGGCATAGGGTGAAATCAAAGTAATATCAATTTATTAAATATATTTAAACTAAAAAAATTTAATCATTATTATCAAATTATAAGTTCAACACCATAATCATTTAAACAGTATCGACAGAAGGACAAAATCATGAATACAAAATAGAATTCAATTTTAGCCACAATACATTGTATCTAGCTTGTTCTTAATTTTATTGTACACATTATATTAAAAAAATTAATGCAAAATAATAATAAAATATATTAACCTTCTCACTAAAGGTAAAATAAATTAACTATCAATCAAGATGAATAAATTTGAGAAGTTGACTAGTGACAAAGATAACTAAACTATGACTAGTTCAAGGAATTACAATTGCTCTATTTGTTATCTTTTACTCTCTTTAATAAAAATGCATTAATTTGTGATGTGAAAGAGAAATAAATCATAAAAATATGTTAAATTATTTATTATAAAACATTAATTATGATGTAATATGGTAAGTGTTACACGTTGATACTTTAATGTTTTTATGGCACCAATAACATTGATAGTTGATATATTGAATTGTTTGTAAATGTTTAGCCATTTATAAATCTAATTTATACAAAAATTATCTACCCATAGACTATGTATACCAATTATTATTTTTCATAAATTTTCACTCGCTAAAAATATGTTTTAGTGTCTTCCACTTGATGTTGTCTATATAGCTCCTCAAGATCCAACTCCAATTCAAAATACCTTAGTGCATGTGGATCATTTTTCCCAAATGGTTTAGGAAATGTTTTATAACCCCTAAATGTACCTCTATTGATGTGTATTGAAAATACAATAGAATTTTAAAATAATCAAACAAACAATCACCCACATATTTTAAAACATGACTTCTTTAAAGGTTATTTTTTTGAAAAGCAACATCTATGTGACTGCATTGAATTTTCAATAATGGCTTGTATTCTTCAACAAAAATAACTTGTTGGATACTATGCATATGCATTATTTTTTTTGTTTTTTGTTTTTCAATTGCATTTTCTAATGTCAAACAATTTGAAGACAATAAAAATACAAGATAACTGCAAAGCTTGAAAAATAATCATAAAAACCATTACAAACCTATTATCAACTGACTAAGCAATCAATGGTTATTTCAATTACAATTGTGTTATTTTATACCTTTCTCTTTCTTTAAAAAATATGGATATATGATCAGCTTTTTATGGATTAACACCCTACATAAAATTTTGTATCTAAAGTGACAACAAAATTTGATAATTGTGTAGGTTTTCTTTGGCACTAGATGAAATCAAAAAAATATTAATTTATTAAATATGCTTAAAATATAAACATTTACATAATATTTATAGATAGTAGTTGTAAACTTTAAACATTTAGTTAGTATCTACATAAGGACAAAATCATGAACATAAAACAAAATTAAATTTTAGCCACAACATGTCGTATTTAACTTGTTTTGATGTGTCTTTAACACATTATACAAAATCAAACTAATGAAAAAGAAAAAGGAAAAACTATTTACCTTCTCGATAAATTAAAATAAATTGACTCTCAAGCAAAATGAACAGATCTTAGAGGTGCACCAATGATAAAGATAATCGAACTATGACTAGTTCAAGGAGTTATAATTTGTCTATTTGATATATTTTACTCTCTTTCATAAAACAACATTTATTTATAATTTAAGAGAGAAATAAATCCTATAGATAGATTAAATATGTCCTATGCAACATTATTTTTTCTATAAAATAACAAGTGTTATGCATTGATAAATTCACTAATTTTTGGTATGAATAGCATTGATAATAGATACATTCAGTTATTTCCTATATAAAATCATTTTGTCATTCTAAAATGGATACTCAACACAATGTTGTACTTGAAATTTGATTGTGTAGATGCATTAAATGAATTTTTGTGCAGGTTTATTACAACAAAACATTTTTTTTTTACTTTAGAGTAGATTGTGTAGACATATTAAATGATTTTTTGGTGAAATTTTATTCAAAATGTAAATGATTGATACTCCAAACCATTATGTCATGTAACCTTTGGAATAATTTTGTAGAACATCATATCCTGCAACAAATATCAACATAGATTAATTGAACACTGCCCTTGCACCTTTACATATTTCAGGTCACTATTGATGATGTCACTACTTTGCCCCTAAATAACATGTTAACTATTTTGACCAATCAAGACCCATATATATGCCATTTTGCATATTTTTTTATAGAAAACACACAACTTAATAATTATAAAACTATAATTTTTTATATGCATGAAAAACAAAAAAAATGATTGACCCAAAAGGCAAAGTATAATCAATAGTTAAAGCAAATTGATTCCTTTAGTAAACCCTTCGGGACTAACAATTTAAATTTTAAAAATATATGTGTATAAATTTTAATATTATAATTGAACTTGAAACAAAATAATAAAATATGGATTTGACACAATGTAACAGTTAAATATTAACCTATTAAAAGAAATTATTCTCTGCAATATAGGTGACTTTTATTTTGTATGCATTTTAAAATAAAACCAAGGGATTTAATATTTTTCCTATGCAAATACTAAGTGGCATTCATTGTGAATTAAAATGCATTTGATTTGTACATTCATTGTTCATAATTTAGTCAGCCTCGCTATAGTTTTTTTAAAATATCTAGGTGGCCACCATGTGATTCAAAAGTTCCCCATATAAATGCAAATAAATAACATCATTCCTTAGATATTAATAGGGCGGTGTCAATCAAATTTGGGTTTATAGATTATATTATCATATAATATATATTTTTGAAGCTTAAATATTATTATTTTTTATTATAATTTTCACCTTTGAATACAACTAGAATATATTCACTTGATTGTGTTAAAATCCAATATGGGTCACAAGAGTATCAGATAAATTCACTTATTAATATTTAATAGAGTGTCCACTAACCACATCACAACTAAATACCTTAAAAAGTGGCTAGTATGATAGTAATGTGTCTATGTGGCCACCAAAGCATCAACTCTTTGAATGAATGACAACACAACTTAATTTGAATCCATTTGTTAATGCATCTGTAAACTTTAATAAAAATCATGTAGTTCACTTATCATATTGGTTCTATTTTTGAAGTGGAAAAAATAGCTGGCTAACTATATCCACTTAGCCTCTAAGTCACCAAAGCAATCAAAAAAAATTATGTGACATCCAACCAATTATTATAAAACCACATATTCATCAATTAAATCCACCATACAAAATTTCAACACAATTAAATGGATTCTAAAAACCAATGCTTATATGGCTAAAATTTAGTCAAGTCTATTAACAAATGACACCACATTCAAGGTAAAAAGACCAGTGACAGCACCCTATCCACATGACTACTATGTTAATCTATAATATATTAAACATTTAGCATGACTTATGGCACATTCATTTGATCCATATCATCCATATGCCTTTATCACATAGGCATGGGGTCACTAAGGGGATAAATTCCACATAGAGTTTACTTGAAATCAAATATTCTATCTAGTAGGATCAACAACCAAGTGGCATGAGATCACAAAGGAGTAATCAAAGAGATTAAACAAAATTATATAGTCTAAGTCAAGGTTGCATATAAATTTAACACTAATTATAATATTAGTAATAATTAAGCCAACGTGACTTAAGCCAAAGGGATGATATTTACATTTAACCCAATTTAATAAGGTAATGGGTCTTTGGATTAAACATTATTAATGACTCAACATATTTATTCTAATTTTTATGGGTTTATTTACTTTACACAAATTAAATCAAACATGTGGACATAATAACAGATCTCATAAGTTCAACAAATCCATGTGGAAATATATGACCACCTAAACACACAAAAAATATTCCTTGACTCCACTAATATGTGGCCTATAGAATGCCACCACATGTTTTTATATCCATCTGAAACTTAAAAACAAGATATTTCTCTTGTACACTCTCAATAAAATATTAAACTTGCTAAAAAATTATGAATCCTAGATCATATTGGAAGTAACATAATTTGCCTAGTTTAACTCCAACTATATTTTTTGGTGAAGAAGAAACTCAATAAGTGATCGAGGGTGAGAAATGGCTCTCCTCCAAGGGCATCATGTTCTATTTTATTAATATTTGGCCAAAACTATATTATCTAAATGCATGGATCTCTGAATAGTGTAAGCCTCTCATGCATGGTAGGCTAAAATATATATCCTAGTGCAAAAAAATTATTCACTGTGATTTTTAATAGCATCGAAGAAAATTTTTAAATTAAAAATAGGATGTGGAGCTTTGATCATCACCCCCTTGTGATGAATCCATGGTTCTCAAACATCAGTCATCTCACTAAATTATTCAATTTTAGACCCATAAATAGGTTTGTCTCCCTCATATTTTGTTAGATTTTTGGTCAAAATTATACTTTAAGGCCATAGGTAACTCCATTTGTGAGTTTCATTAGGTTGACTTTGGTACATCCTTATTTTTACATATAACCTATGTTATAATATTAGTTAACATGGACGTTTCTAAGGATCTAGTATTAAAAATGAATTAAAAGTACAAGACCAATCTTGAACTCAATCCCTCAACTAATAGAGCTTGCCTTTTCATTGTCATGTTTGCTTTTTAATAGGCCATTTAAACAAATTTTGAAAAAAATCCAAAATAAAGAAAGTTTCCAGTTGGTGGAAGGATTTTCTTACCAGTCATGTTACTACGGATGATGTCAAAACATAAGGTGACTCAAATTCAAATATGAATGAATTTGTAGTTACAACGATGAAAGATAAGAAAGTTATTAATGTATCATGTTTCCCCATGCTTTCCATCAATAGTTCTAAGATCTTCTTCTAAAGTAAGTGGTTCATTTGGGTGTGTTAAATAATTAAATCAAATAGAAATAGCTATACCCTTATCTCTTGATATAAATATTGATGACAACAACGGTTGGTCTTTAGTGCGTAGGAAGAAGAAAGGAAGTCTCTAAAAGGGATTTGGTTCAAAGACTTCAGCTAATAAAAGCCCATCAAAGTTAGATTATAACCCATAATTTATGTTATAACCTTATGGTCTTTTATCCGAATGTAAGAAGCTTATTGGTTGACCGTGTGTTATTTTTTATTAGGTTTTGTTGTCTAGTTTTATGTGTTGGTTGTTGTTTAGATAACTCATTCCTAGTAGATTTTAATTGTGTTTCATGGGCCATTGGTAGAGAAAATTAATGTGATATTTCATTTTTTTATCCTTTTCTCCTTTTTACAATGCTCTAGATCCTTTCAAATCTAATAGTTTACCTGTATCTAAAAAAAATATTAAACTTTCTCTCTCAGATTACACAATATGACTATAGGATAATTAGTATTTATTTGAAATACTCAAATGTGGATAGGATATGTTTGGTCTATGGGTCAAATGCATTCAATGAGTAGGTTGAGGAAGTTGTGAGATTGGTTAGATAGGATATGGGTCACTTTGTTATCTATATTTTTGATAATGGATGGGTTAGTTAGGGTAAACGATGAATGTTGATGATAGTAGGTTAATGATGACACTAAGTTGGAGGAATTAAGGTGTCTACATTAGATAAATCAAAAAATAAAAAAATTTAAACTCATGACATTAATTGTTCCATTTTAAAAAATCTACTTGTGGTTGAGGCCTTGCTTTTTTTTTAAATGTGGTTGCCTTGGTTGTGAGGGCCCTGCTCCACCTTTCCCTATAAATATCACCACTCATGGTACTCTAGACCTAGTTCTATGTCTATCTCCTCCATTTTCACCTTCCTATCTTCCCACTCCTATATTCCCTCCTCCATTTCCTTTGACTATGACCTCATCACCATTTGGTCTTGGTATATGTCCTCTCATCCTCTACCATTGCATCCTTCATTACTAAATCCTCAAAATCCAATGTCTTTGCTCCATTAACAATACTAAAACTAATTTTATCCCTTATTATCAACTTCATTATTAGTCTAAAAATCCATAAAATACCAAAAAACATTAAAAATTTTGAAACATATAAAAAAAATTGAAACTAGAAACCAAATGTAATATGAAAATATTCAAAGTGTAAACTAGAAACTAAGAAACAAATCTCAATTCCTATTCTAAATCTAACATACCCTTTTATTCATAAATGAAAGAGAAACACACAATAAAAAGCACCTTTGCTTACCGAATGAAGGTTCCCCCTTCATTAGATAGTTGTGCTTGTGATCTTTTGATTTTGGTTTCTGTCATGAAATTTTATACAATAATTTATGCAATGTTTTGATAGTGTGATGCATGATTTGATTAATTATTTGATATTTTGAAAGATTATTCTCATGATCTCATACTTGCATGATACTTCAAATGGTGAAGGGAAGGTCAATTTATATGCTTTTAGAGGGAAGGATGAGTGGATAGGATAAATCTAAATTTATCTGAGATATTTTAAATGGTGGAGATTTGGTTTATATGTCAAATGCATTCAATGAGGAAGTTGCGGGATTCGTTAGATGATTAATGAGATATTTAAATGTCTTAAATAAATTTGTTTGAATCTTTAAATGTCTTTCTAAATAATTTTTTAAATGGTTACTGAAGAGGTTAAATAGATTGCAAAGGGTTAACAAGCCTATTATGGATCATGTAAACTAACAAATGTTCGATATAAAATGACAAGTGTCTCATGCATCAACTATCAAGCAATTTGTTCTGCCATAAATGGAAAGGGACTTCCATATTTACTCCCAAAAAATAAAATTACTTATGAACAATTGAAAATAATGTCGTGTTTGTGTCCTATTGGATCATCAAGTGTTCTTTGACCTAAGGATGGCCCTTCAATTATTATGCCCTTGCACTTGTTCCTCTTATCAGTGGTCCGTCCTTCCCCACTAGTTTTTGTTACAACATAAAGCTTTTATGCAGTATCATGTGAAGGATTCTTTTTGACACGTGTCTAATCTTTTTTTTAGTGCCTTTTCTCTTTATAAGGTGCTTTTTGACCCGTGCTCAATCAATTGTTCGGAATTTTTCTCCTCCGTAAAGAAGCCCTAGGAATTCCTCAAACAAATGAAGCCAAGCCAAGCCATATTAGTGAATGTCATAATTTGATCTACAAATTTCAATACCATTAATGGAGAGTGACGATGAGATTCAGCTGTGTCAATTGCAGAGGGCATATGCTAGTGGTGGTGTTTGTGCCTTAAAGCGTTATGTGTATCGATTAATAATTCAGCCATTTAATTGCTGTTATGAACGTTGTAAGAAAGTTAAGAGGAAGGAGGAGCAGAATTGTGCAATCCAGAGAAAGACAATGATAGCTTGGCGCTCTGCCACGCTCATGCAAAATTTGCAAGTAAATGCTCACCTTAATAACAACTGATCGCAAGCTGGTTGGATCTAAACAACAGATAAAATGGTAGATAATTTTATTATAACAGAGGCTAATAGTTTATAAGATTGAGGATAGAAGTTTGAAATTGTGAATATTTTTTAAGTTCTGTTCTAAATGCTCGCCTTAATAAAAGTTGATCTCAAGCTGGTTGGATCTGAAACACCAGATGAAATGTTCGAGAATGTAATTATAACGGAGATTAATGCTTTAATAGATTGACGATGAAAGTATAAAAATTTGAATATTTCTTAATTTCTATTGTAAACGGTCATGTAGATCTCTGTATTTTCTACTCTTGCTAATTCAAAATTAGTCTTTATACAATTCTTCAAGTGAATCAAAGTTGATATATATTATCATTTGAAACTAATCTCTATGCAGAAGTCATAATTATCAACCTACTGCATGCATAGAGGATCCGTATATATTTTCATTAAAGTGGGTTTGTTTAGAAGAATCTTAATAATGATTGCATGGTCAAATATTAATTAATATTTTACTTTGTAGGTGGATTCAATAGGATTTTTAATTACATATTTTTTCATTCAGAATTAGTCTTTATACAATTCTTAGATAATGATAAATTGATTCTTGCATATTGAAAGTCTAGTACTATCTATCATTGTGGGATTATATATAAAGAAAATAGAATACTCTCAATTATTATTTCCTAACTAAATATGTGGGCTTATCTATAAGGAAAATATAAGAATCTCAATTAATATTTACCAACTATATATGGTAAGTGATGCACTTTCCATGTGTAATCAATTGGATTAAGATAAATTTTATTTACATTCAGAAATAGTCTCTAAGAAGAGGTCATGGAAGGATAAACTAAATACATCCGTATTATATTCACATAAATATTTCCATAAGTGGGTATCTCTAAAATGGGTTTGAAATAATTTTAGTTAGGAATACACAAACATATATAGTAAATGATTTACTTTTCAAGTGCACACAAGTGGATTGGGATTAACAAAACTTATTATTCATAATTCTCTATGGAGTTCTATATTTAAACTTTTCCAAAGATATAAACTTTATCATTTACCACATATTTTTCAATTTTCCTTTATTTTAAACATCTTATATCATTTTATACAAATTAACATCCTTTAAAATAAAAGATTAACAAGTAAATTAGAAATGAGCTTGATGTAAAGGAAATGGAAGAGGAAAAAGAGATGAGATAAATGACAAAAAATATGGGGGTGAGGGGGGGAAGATAAGATGAAGTAGTATGAGGATGAATATGAATATGAATATGAAGAGACAAATGAAGAAGATAACCCTTAGTCACCCAAATCTTGTTACACAAAACATGAGTCCCCAGAGGAGGAGAAAAAAGGAAGCTAGGGACACTAGTCTTTAGAAGACGATATGTTGTCTAGAGATTTAAAAAAATTAAGTGATGAACATTGGTAATCATAATTAGTCAATAAATATAATATCTATATTAGATTTTCATACATTTTAAGGTTATAATGTGGTTGTATTTAGTTTATGTCTCTTATTTTTTAATATCCACTTTCAATCATGATTTTATGGATGCACATAAACTTATTCAAAAACCTTTTTTTTTTTAAATGAATGTAATGATTATGCTAATATATCCTAAGATAATGAGTTATCTTACCCTAACACAATATGAATTGAAACATATGGTGGCATAAATAATAAATGTGAACTAAGCCTTAGTGATTACAATATATCTTAATCATGAGCAGGGGAAGGATAAGGGCATGGGTGTCATAAGGTATAAAATGTCCAAAAGATGTGTAACCAAAATATTATTGAAATGATACCTTATTTTAGGTTTTTAATGCCACCCCCTCTTCTTCTAGGGACCCCTTTTATATTACCATCCTTATTTTTATAGATATGTTGATGTTAAAGTTACTAATTAAATTTTTCACATGCATGATTGCATATGGTTTTTATAACCTTACATAGTTTATGCCTCTATGATCTTAATGCAAAAACCACGTCAACTACTATCATTGCATGGTCTTGATAGCTATTAATTTATTTGTTTGTTTGTTTTTGTGTGTGTGTGTGTGTGTGTGTGTGTGTGTGTGTGTGTGTGAATTTTGACTTTCACTACACTACACCATAATTTCCACACATGTCAAAGTGAAAGAGAACATGTGGAAATTATTCCCCAATAAAGTACTCAATTTAATCAAAATTCTCACACCATTATGTTTAGATGTGATGAAAAAAAAATTATATCATTACTTTACAATGTGATAAGTGTGGGGCCACTTTGCATGTGCTCTCATTCATTTCAACTTGTACATGCTCATAAAATTTTTGACATGATGCAATGAAATGCATTTGTAATTTTTACATAAGTACAATGTATTAAAAAAAGAAAAAAAATATATACATTGTTATCAAGGTCATATTGTAGTAGTAGCCCTTATCATTACTATATTAAAATATCATGTAATAATTATATTTATCAGCCAAACACATCACATGCCTTCTTTATCTTAGGTACTACATGTTGTATCTAAGATATTATTATGGTCAGTTTACTCATTGCATTAGGATATCTTGACATAGCCATTGCATTAATTTGTAAGCAAATTCAAAGTTACTACAGAAAAAATATATAAATCCATCAAATCATGCTCAAAAGTGGATATTAGTCATACTTTTGAATGATATAACCTATTTTTGACTTACCATAAGCTTAAAATAATGGTAAACACTGAAAAAAAAATTTATATAAATGAATAAATAAGTAATAAGCTCTTAAACATATACTATTGACAATATCAACATTTAATCGAAGCTTGAAACTAGATATCATTGATAATGTATACAAAATCAAAGAAAACCATGAAAACTAAGAATACATGTTCAATATATTATAATTAGAGATAATATTTTCCATGTTTATTTAATATACTTACCAAATGTGAAAATTGGATGTATTTGGAAAACTTCAATATTTTGATTTATTTCTCAATGCCATTACACTAGAATTATAAACTACTAATGTCACCTAAAAGGTGCAATGGAAACACCTATAGGGGAATAATGTATAGATGGGTAAAATATGAATTGGAAGGAAAGGTATGTAAAGTGACTTGTGAGGTAGTGTAAATCAAAAGGAATGTGATAAGGCATGTGCAATAAGATTATGTTGAAGGGCATAAGTAAAAGTATTAGAGATTTCAATAACAAAAGAAAGAGTTAGGCAAAAAGGAAGTGTAACATTTTATGTAATTGTTCTTATTTGTTTTTTATTTGATATAAGTATATTATTTTTAATTGTGTTCAATTGTAAAATGAATTAATGTGAGTTATGAAGGTCATGAATTATGATTAAGATCTTAATATTTAAGTAAAAGTTAAAACTTTTCAATCAATGTATCCAATGTTGACTCTTACCTTTTGCATGGTCAGCTTTTGTGATTAGTGTATTTTTATATCTTGTGTTATTTTTAGAGGAAGTTTCATGAGAAGTCATGTGAGATGTGAATATCATGTGTTACAATCAAGATATCAAGATTTAATTAAAACTGAATACTTTTAATCAATGTATTCAGTGTTGATTGTTTCCTTTTACATGGTCATCTATTGTGATTAGTGTGTTTTTATATCCCATGTTATTTTTAGGGTAATTTTCATGCAATTTCCATGGGTAACTTGTGATATTGGCACATGTTTTAGGTTTTTTACATCCCATACTCACACAAACTTATCTTGGGGGCAAGCTACACATAAATTTTGGGCAATACAACAAAATAATTTTGGGAAAATGAATCTCATTTTGTCAATGAGAACATAGTGCACATGCTTCAAGGACTATTGGAAATTTGTAAGTGGTGGGACTTTGAGTGTTTTAATTTCCTTTATAAGTATATTAAGGCATGCACCTATAGCTAATGCATTAATATTGAATGTTGAAAATTTAGGAGTGAAAAAAATAATGGAAATGTGTTGGGAAGTGCATGTGAAGTCAGTGTGAGTTTTATTTTATTGAAAATTTATGGATTTCATTACATGTATTTCCTTGGATGTTCATTTTTAAAGGACACACTGTATCATGAGGAGTGAATTGGTGAGGATTAATTTGAACTCTATGTTTATTTCTATATAAAAAGTAGTAGGAGTGGGAAATATGGAGGAATGAAGTTTGTGGGATTTGTTGGCTTGCTAGATTGAAATAAATAAAAGAGTGGGTTGTTTATTTCAAGAATTAGGGAACATATTTATTGTTTTAGTTATGTTGGATGTCAAATTCATGATGTCTTGACATGTCCAATTTTTCTAATTACATATTAATTGAGACAACACCTGTCATGCATCAAGTTATAGGGGGTTATCATCGAAGTTGAGATCAATTGAAGGGTCATTATTAGAAATTGTTTCTATTTCATAAGGGTTTTAGTCTAAATTCCATGGTTAGTATGAGCCTCACACATGAATTTCCAATTTGTAACCATTTTTTTACTGGAGGAACCAATGTTTGCAATGATGTTGCAAAATTATATGTGTAAGAATAGCTTACTATAAAATATTCCTTCATAGGAAGCTAAATATTTTGGAAGGATTAAAAATTAACAAGGAAGACACAAATAATGCCAAACATGTTTCTCTTTTTCCATTTCTAAATGTGATGGTGCTTGTCATAAGACCAATATAGTGTAACTTACATAATTGGTAGTGATTCTAATGAATAAGGGTGGGCCATGTTTACATCAATGAAGTTCAAATTTATAAGTGCATTTGTTGTAGTTTGGGAGAGACAACACATAACCTTCTCACCAAAATTAAATGAAATAAATGAGTTGTTGCATAATACGAGGGGGAATTCTTCCAACATATGGAAAGCCACTTATGTGATGATGTCATGAAGAACAACACCACTAGTTTAAAGTTTTTTGAAAATTTTTACCTGTAGAACAAACATGGATGGACATGACCTCAAGAGTGATCATAAAATTTTCCATGTCAAAATCAAAATCAAATCAAGCAAGTAACATAAGAAATGAAATCAATAATATTAGAACACACCCTTTAGTATGTTTCTTTTTAGGCAGATAGGAAATAGTTCAATGTATAAAATTATGTTTAAAATTGTTTCCCAAAATCTTAAAAATGATATTTGAGTATGTCATTAGGATTGAAACATAAATTGGGGGATAATAATACAAACTGAAAGGTGGGAACTTGGCTTGTAAAACATAATAAATTATATCAATAAAGGGGAAAGTGTACCATCGAACAAATTTATTGTATCTAGAAATAATAATAATCTCCAAATTTTCAATGATTAAAAGGATACCACTTAAAAAATTAAAAATAAAGAGATAAGCATAATTAATTACTATAAACTCTAGCCATTATAGTTAGTATGTAATTTTTATTAATAATAAAAGAGAGAAAAATAAAAAGGTTAGTAGCTCTGATGATTCAAAGTCATCCACTAACACATTTTTAAGACCATGTATAAGTAGTTGACAAGAAAAAAGAAATATATTAAAAATGAAAAATCTTAGAACTAGAATTACCATGCTAATCCTATTAATAATGATAAGTAGTTTACACTTACACTTCTATGTTATTGATTCAATTTCATGAATAATTTTCAAAATAGTGATGATTTACCATTTGAATTCATCCCATTTGATGATGTTGTAAGTGTATTCATAATATTATTTAAATGAGATTACTTTCTTCTTTGTTAATAACTTGGTTTTGCTTTGTGTTTTAAATCATGTTACACATGGCAAACCATTTTCATTGATGGATTCTACAGAGATCCTACCTTCATCATTACACTAGAAATCAACCCAGAAATTATGGTTGCTACTTCTTGCAGTTGTTTCATTCTGTGGATTGTTTTTCATCCATTCATGTGTACGAGGATTTTATGGTAGTTATTGGTGTAAGATGACCACTATTTTTATTTTTTGAAGATTTTACTCTTCATTGTGGAGGATTTGGCCAAACAAGTACCACAGATGTATGTTTGACAAGTTATTTCCCTCTCAAGTGTTTAGGCACCAAAATATATGGTACGAAGAAAGATAGTAAAATGTAAGATGTGAGAACCCTTGGGGTTTAAAAGCTGAGATGGTATTTGAAGGTAGAGCACTTAAGTTTGGATTATTTTTTGAATTGAAGGTAAATAAATTCTTCATTAATTATAAAGATATTTATATTTAATATTTGAATATTGGAATTTTGTAATTATTTTTAAAAAAATATGAAAATTAAATATAAGATATTGTATTATTATTAGCATAGAATATTTTAATTACAAAAATTTTAATGTCAAAAATGCATTTATAAATACAAAAATTTAGTTCAATAATATAAATTATATATTGTTTATCAAATACAACATGCTTTAATCTTATCAATTAAATATAATAGCTTGTGCAAACTTTTCAAATACCCTGTATAACTATACATCCACTTTAATTTTATTTTTTATTTTAAAAGATACAACTTATGCAACAATGCATCCACTTTATCTTTATTTTTAATTTTAAAACAGCAAACCATTAAAACTAAACATATTTTCCACTTCTCATTTTAATAAATGTACCTACATAATTCAAAATAGACATAATGCTCACCAAACTCTTTATGGCACTATAAAAACAATTGAAAAAAGTCAAAATCAATCCATCCTTACTCCAATTAGTGTACTGCATAATTGAAAATAAACATAAGACTGACCAAATTTCACAATAAAAACTAAAAATAATTGAAAAAAAATAAAAAATCAATCCAAACAAATTAAATGAATTAATGGGAGGCAAGTCCACAAATTATAAGAGTTTTTAAATTTGAGTCTCTAATTTTCTATATAAATAATTTTTATTGTGTTTTTATTCTCATACCACTCATTATGCACAATTTAAAAAAAAAATTAAAGTATTTCATCAACTATGCCAACGGTAAGTAAACAATAGGTTTCTAATTAATTTTTATGAAAATTTCAAAAGTATATTATCAATGACACCAACTACAACAAGCAAGCAAACAATAAACATATTTCACTATTTTATAAATTATTTTCATCCAATTTTCTATTTTTTATACATGATCTCTCATAATTTCTTTTGATAATCAAAACTACGTATTTTGTTGCAATTCAATCGTATTCTCTCAAATTCATTGCATCATTCGAGTGTTGATTATAATGCCCATATGTATTGTTCAAAGGAAGGAAATATATATATATATATATATATATATATATATATATATATATATATATATAACACTTTTTCATAATTAAAATTGATGTTGATGGATAACTTAACAAATCTACTTTATGATTCTAGATTTTGAACATCTGATGTTGATGTACAGATCCATGGTTTCTATTACTATGCAAGAGATCATTATAGTGCCATTTTAGAAGTCTAACTAAGAAATGATGGTAACATTACCAATAAAATTCTAAGTAGGTGCCAATAATTAGGCATTTAAACTCTAATTAATAATATTTAATCCACAAAGTGAATACACTACAATGATAACATCACCCAAAAAATATGTGTGGATGCCAAAAGTTAGGAATTTAAAATCTAGCTAATAGTGCACAACCTATGAAATGAATACACCCATTTCAAAGTGACAAGGCATTAATGCCTTACCACCCTACAGTTATTACTCAACACCTCAAATTCAATTCACCAATTATCACTCTATTTTATGCCGACCTTCTTGTACCTTCATCCCCATTAGGCCATCACATTACATGTACACTATTGTTGAAGGGAAGAAGAGATGGAGGGTTTGGGATATGATATGATAGGAATAATAATAGCCATTGTAGAATTGTTTACCATCAATTTCTGTCACTACGTATAAGTGAGGTTTTTATACATCGTTAATGACGTGACCTAAATCATTTAAAATGTTAATATGGCTCTAAATTTTTGTTGAAAATAAAATAAATTTATTTGTTCTCTTTCCATCATTCCTTGCATCCTTAAATTGTATTTTATTTTAGTGTATTTGATCAATGAATCATTTAGATTGAGTTAGTTTGATTGAAAAATTTTAATGACAGTGTAAGTTAATGAATTCTTTGTGTATGTTAACATTTTATTAATTTATAATGCATGTTATTCACTTTTACATATTTTATGATGAAAATAGAATGATAATTTCAATCTAAAGGAGAACAATTCAAAAGACAAGGTTGAATATAAAAAAAGGAAGAAGAGTGGATGTTACAAATTCAAGAAGTGAAAAAGCTACAAATTCACACAAAGAATCTCACACTAATACACACATGACAACATGGCCTTTTTCAAGTAAAAATGTATGCATCCACAATCAATGGGCAGTAACTAAAATGGAGCATGCTATGAGGGATGTTGAAAATAATAAGTACTCCACTTGAGCTATAATAAAAAAAAGTGGGGAATCCCTTCATCCACACTCACCTACTAGTTGGTGGGTATTACAACTACCAAAAAAAGGTCCAACCAACCATTTTTTCAGAGGAAGAAGAACTTAAGGTTACTCAATGGTGCAAAAATATGGAAAAAATTATCCATTGACTAAACATTATACAACTCATGTCATATGTATCCCACACATGTCAAAATAGGCCCAACCCTTTTAAGGATGGAATGCTCAACAAGTCTTGGTTGGTATATTTAATAAGAGGCACCCAAACTTGTCCATTAGGTAAGGCCTTCTATTTTAGATGAATTTTACAATACCGTGGAGAAGGTTTATGAAGCTAACCAATATTAGCCTTATAGAATTTTAAACTTTAATGAAACTAGACTACAAGCTGGCATGAACATTGGTATACATGTCATAAAAAAAATAAGATGTCTAAATGTTCACCACATCAATCTAAAGAGTAGGTAATAGATCACCATTATTTCCTATGTTGATACAAGAGGCCAAATCATTCCTAGATTCTATCTTTTCAAGGTTAAAATAGTTTAAAAACTACATTGCATTTTGTGAACAAGGTGCATGTATGGCATCCCAAGATAATTCTTGGATGACAAAAGATTTTTTTCACAAATAACTACACCAATTCAATAGAAACATGCTAGGTGTATTTTATACTTCCAATAGGCACCTATTGATTTTGGATAGGCATGGGATTCATGTAGAAATGGCAACTATAGAAGAGACTAGGAGTTTAGGAATTGATCTTGTTACTTTTCTATCCCACACTTCCCACAAGAGACAACCATTAGATGTAAGTGTATTATCCCCATTCAAAAATTATTTCAAAAGTGAAAGGTCAAAGTAGATGGCTTGAAATCACATCTTTAAATGAATAGGTCTGACTTAACTGAGTTAGGTAACATAGTTTTCGAAAACACACTTTCTACAAAAAATGTAAACTTAGGTTTTAGGAGGACATGGATATGACCATTGAACAAACGTGAACTTGTAGAAGATATGGAACCAAGTGAAGGATATGAAGTTATAAATGAAGATGATAAGACTGTAATTCAAAACATCATGTGGTTAGCTAGATATGGGGAGGATGAGATTGATGTAATTTTTTAGCTTTAAAAAGGAGATGGAATAGTTAAAAATGACATTGTACATCCCATTGTACTTATTATCAAGTAGATTACCTATGTAAGCCAAAAATAATAAATTGGTCAAGGCAATCATGTGCTCGAGGTTGAAGAACATGTTCTTCAAGAGGGATGGAACCTACCTTCATAAATAATCCAACTAGATTGGATCAAAGTTGGGAAAACTGAACTATGTGTTAACTTAGATTTTTCCAATGCAAATTTGGGCCTTTCAATGCCATCCCCTCGTGTATTTACACCTGAAGAAGAGTTTCTATGTTACTATGAATTTTTAGAGGATTTTAATGAATGTGATGATGAAATTAATCTTACATAAATGGATGATAATGTAGAAAATAACAACGAAGAACATGAATGCAATTAAAGTAAAATATATATATATATATAAGAAGCTCAAGTTTAAGTAGTTTTCTTAAATCGTTGATAGAGAGGGTCGTGCACAATTCTAGTTGATCAACAAATGATGCAATTAGACTAAGAAAGCAGTCTCAAATCTTAACTTCATATGAATTTTTAGAAATATTTAGTCACCAATAAACAAGAAAGAAGAAAATAGAAGAAATTAAGGCCAAGAGGAAACGACAAATAGAAGAGAAGAAATCATTGAGATAAATTAACAAGGATTTGAAGAAGTATAAAAAAAATTAGAATGAGTTAAAAGAAAGAAAAGGTAGAACAAAGGCAAAAGGAAAAGAATAAGGAGCAAAATAAAGAGAACTAGAAAATGATGAGGGAGATCAAGAAAATAATGAAAGAGATGGACAAATAGAGAAGGTTAAAAATTATGGAAAATCATTTTCCATATAAACATCTAATTTTGATTGAAATGATGAACATATATGCTCCTTCCTATGCAGGCTTAAGAAATTATTAGTGGATCAGTCCACTTAGTCAACCTAAACAATTATAGATGACAAGTTGGTATCAACAAGGGTGAGCACTAGATTTTCAAGCATTGACAGGTGGTATGATAAATTATCCAACAACATCAATTCCACTAAAAATCACAACATTAAAAGAGTTGATGGAGTAAGCACTTGAAAAAATTTAATTATGCAACATTTTGTCATGAAGGAAGAATTTATTGAAAAAGTACAACTATGTAATTTTTTATTTTGATTTTGAAGACTCGACAAAGGCTTTTTTGTAATGAGTGAGTATGAAATAGAAGCCTTTTTTCCACCTTAGTTTGTCTAGTCATGTCCAACGCTATGCTATGTAAATTATATATCATATAAATAATATTATACTATGTCTTTCCCATTTAAATTTTTGAGTATTGTTATACAATTGGAATATGATATCATGGTATCTTCAATGATAATATTAGGTATAAAATATAGTATGTCTTATAGCCTTAGTGAGGTATAAAATACATCACCTATAAGCAACAATAGCTAAATAAAATCCATGGATTGGTCATGTTGAAAAACACTAGTGGATATTGGTATGAATTGAATTCATACTATAATTGAAATTCTTATTTTTATAAATTGTACTCATGCCTTTTATTGTTCTCATAATATTATTCATGTTAGATCTATTACATAAATTAACCTTAAAATGGTCAGTAATTTTTGTAAGCCAAAATCACTCATTTTGAATGAGTTAAACTACATTCACTACATTTTAATGATTCATATATTGATAAAATTATTTATTTTCTAACAAACACTTAAATATTGAGACCTACACCCAATGCACCATTTTTACATAAGTCAAATGAAAAAACCTATAACACTAAAAACACATTTCTTATAAAAAAAATTGAAATGTTTAATTTTATGAATTATATTCATGCACTTCATGCCATCTATTGCACAAATTAAACTTAAATGGTTGGTAATTTTTTAAAGCCAAAATCACTCATTCTAAATGACTCACACATCAACAACATTGAATCAAACTACATTCACTACAATTAAATAACTAATCCCAATAATCAACAAAACAAATAATAGATGGATAAAAATATTTATTTTCTAATAGAATTTGAAAGTAGTGTATTATGTCTCATATCTTTAGTGAGGTATAAAATACCTCACCTATAAGTAGCAATAGCCAAAAAAAATCCATGGATTGGTCGTGCTAAAAAACACTAGTGGACATAGACATGGCTATCCTAAATTCTGACTTTACAAAGCTTGAGACCTACACCCAGTACACCATTTTTTCATTAAGTCAAAATAAAGAAACAAAAAATAAAAATAAAAACCTTGCATTGCCATTAAAACTTGTAAGTCAAAATAACTCATTCCTAATAATTCATAGGTCAACTACACTAAAATTAACTATAGTTTAAGAATTTAAAGAATGATAGAAAGTGAACAAAACAAAATTATTTTATTTTTAACAAAAATTCAAAGACATATTGGCATTTTCTAAATGGATTGAGTCACAACCTTAGTGAGATAAAAACTTTAGCTATACACAATAATGGCAACTGATGCAAATAGTCATGCAATGATTGTTAATCTTCCTTTAATCTCGACTCCCAAACCCTCCATCTCCTCTTCCTTTAAACAATGGAACACATGCAATGTGATGGATAGATGGGGATGAAGGGGTGTTGACGGTGTGAAAAGGTCAAATACACAGATTGACTACACTAAAATTAACTACAATTTAAGAATGCAAGAAATGATGAAAAATGAGCAAACAAAATTGTTTTATTTTCAACAAATATTTGAAGCCATATTAGCATTTTTTAAATTATTTTAGTCACAACCTTAGTGAGGTTAAAAAACATCACATGTAAACAATGATGGAAATTGATAGTAAGTAGTTATGCATCGATTGATTGTCTTTACATCATCTCATCTTCCAAACCCTCCATCTCCTCTTCCTTTCAAAAGTAGTTCCATGTAATGTGATATCCTAATAAGGTCAAAAGGGAGACAAAATTATGATAAAATTAGCATCAAATAACATGACAATCGATGAATTGAATGCAAGGTGATAGGTGATAATTGTAAGGTGGTGAGTTATTAATGCCTTGTCACCTTGAACTAGGTGTATTCATTTTATGGGTTACACACTATTAATTAAAGTTTAAATGCCAAATTTTTGCATACACTTATATTTTATGGGTGATGTTACCATCAGTGATTAGTTGAACCTCTAAAATGGCACCATAATGACCCTTTCCATAATAATTGAAACCATGGGTCCGTACTACCACATCATATTATTAAAAATGGCTCTCCTCCAAGGGCATCATGTTCTATTTTATTAATATTTGGCCAAAACTATATTATCTACATGCATGGATCTCTGAATAATGTAAGCCTCTCATGTATGGTAGGCTAAAATATATGTCCTAGTGCAGAAAAATTATTCACTATGATTTTTACTAGCATTGAAGAAAATTTTTAAATGAAAAATAGGATGTGGAGCTTTGATCATCACCCCCTTGTGATGAATCCATAGTTCTCAAACATCAGTCATCTCACTAAATTATTCAATTTTAGACCCATAAATAGGTTTGTCTCCCTCATATTTTGTTAGAGTTTTGGTCAAAACTGTACTTTAAGGCCATAGGTAACTCCATTTGTGAGTTTCATTAGGTTGACCTTGGTACATCCTTATTTTTACATATAACCTATGTTATAATATTAGTTAACGTGGACATTTCTAAGGATCTAGTATAAAAAATGAACTAAAAGTACAAGACCAATCTTGAACTCAATCCCTCAACTAATAGAGCTTGCCTTTTCATTGTCATGTTTGCTTTTTGATAGGCCATTTAAAAAAAATTTGAAAAAAATCCAAAATAAATAAAGTTTCCAGTTGGTGGAAGCATTTTCTCACCAGTCATGTTGCTACGGATGATGTTAAAACATAAGGTGACTCAAATTCAAATATGAATGAAGTTGTAGTTACAACGATGAAAGATAAGGAAGTTATTAATGTATCATGTTTCCCCATGCTTCCCTTCAATAGTTCTAGGATCTTCTTCTAAAGTAAGTGGTTCATTTGGGTGTGGTAAATAAT
Source organism: Torreya grandis (assembly GCA_037957365.1). NCBI lineage: Eukaryota > Viridiplantae > Streptophyta > Pinopsida > Cupressales > Taxaceae > Torreya > Torreya grandis. The sequence goes on from JARHVA010001947.1 coordinate 260,997, forward strand.
TAACTCAAATTGAAATAGCTATACCCTTGATATAAATATTGATGACAACAAGGGTTGGTCTTTAGTGCGTAGGAAGAAGAAAGGAAGTCTCTAAAAGGGATTTGGTTCAAAGACTTCAGCTAATAAAAGCCCATAAAAGGTAGATTATAACCCATAATTTATGTTATATCATTATGGTCTTTTATCCGAATGTAAGAAGCTTATTGGTTGACCGTGTGTTATTTTTTATTGGGTTTTGTTGTCTAGTTTTATGTGTTGGTTGTTGTTTAGATAACTCATTCCTAGTAGATTTTAATTGTGTTTCATGGGCCATTGGTAGAGAAAATTAATGTGATATTTCATTTTTTTATCCTTTTCTCCTTTTTACAATGCTCTAGATCCTTTCAAATCTAATACTTTACCTATATCTAAAAAAAAAATTAAACTTTCTCTCCCAGATTACACAATATGACTATAGGATAATTAGTATTTATTTGAAATACTCAAATGTGGATAGGATATGTTTGGTCTATGGGTCAAATGCATTCAATGAGTAGGTTGAGGAAGTTGTGGGATTGGTTAGATAGGATATGGGTCACTTTGTTATCTATATTTTTGATAATGGATGGGTTAGTTAGGGTAAACGATGAATGTTGATGATAGTAGGTTAATGATGACACTAAGTTGGAGGAATTAAGGTGTCTACATTAGATAAATCAACAAAAAAAAAATGTTAAACTCATGACATTAATTGTTCCATTTTAAAAAATCTACTTGTGGTCGAGGCCTTGCTTTTTTTTTAAATGTGGTTGCCTTGGTTGTGAGGGCCCTGCTCCACCTTTCCCTATAAATATCACCACTCATGGTACTGAAGACCTAGTTCTATGTCTATCTCCTCCATTTTCACCTTCCTATCTTCCCACACCTATATTCCCTCCTCCATTTCCTTTGACTATGACCTCATCACCATTTGGTCTTGGTATATGTCCTCTCATCCTCTACCATTGCATCCTTCATTACTAAATCCTCAAAATCCAATGTCTTTGCTCCATTAACAATACTAAAACTAATTTTATCCCTTATTCTCAACTTCATTATCAGTCTAAAAATCCATAAAATACCAAAAAACATTAAAAAATTTGAAACATATAAAAAAAATTGAAACTAGAAACCAAATGTAATATGAAAATATTCAAAGTGTAAACTAGAAACTAAGAAACAAATCTCAATTCCTACTTTAAATCTAACATACCCTTTTATTCATAAATGAAAGAGAAACACACAATAAAAATCACCTTTGCTTACCAAATGAAGGTTCCCCCTTCATTAGATAGTTGTGCTCATGATCTTTTGATTTTGGTTTCTGTCATGAAATTTTATACAATAATTTATGCAATGTTTTGATAGTGTGATGCTTGATTTGATTAATTATTTGATATTTTGAAAGATTATTCTCATGATCTCATACTTGCATGATCCTTCAAATGGTGAAGGGAAGGTCAATTTATATGCTTTTGGAGGGAAGGATGAATGGATAGGATAAATCTAAATTTATCGGAGATATTTTGGATGGTGGAGATTTGGTTTATATGTCAAATGCATTCAATGAGGAAGTTGCGGGATTCATTAGATAATTAATGAGATATTTAAATTTCTTAAATAAATTTGTTTGAATCTTTAAATGTCTTTCTAAATAATTTTTTAAATGGTTACTGAAGAGGTTAAATAGATTGCAAAGGGTTAACAAGCCTATTATGGATCATGTAAACTAACAAATGTTCGATATAAAATGACAAGTGTCTCATGCATCAACTATCAAGTAATTTGTTCTGCCATAAATGGAAAGGGACTTCCATATTTACTCCCAAAAAATAAAATTACTTATGAACAATTGAAAATAATGTCGTGTTTGTGTCCTATTGGATCATCAAGTGTTCTTTGACCTAAGGATGGCCCTTCAATTATTCTGCCCTTGCACTTGTTCCTCTTATCAGTGGTCCGTCCTTCCCCACTAGTTTTTGTTACAACATAAAGCTTTTATGCAGTATCATGTGAAGGATTCTTTTTGACACGTGTCTAATCTTTTTTTAGTGCCTTTTCTCTTTATAAGGTGCTTTTTGACCCGTGCTCAATCAATTGTTCGGAATTTTTCTCCTCCGTAAAGAAGCCCTAGGAATTCCTCAAACAAATGAAGCCAAGCCAAGCCATATTAGTGAATGTCATAATTTGATCTACAAATTTCAATACCATTAATGGAGAGTGAAGATGAGATTCAGCTGTGTCAATTGCAGAGGGCATATGCTATTGGTGGTGTTTGTGCCTTAAGCGTTATGTGTATCGATTAATAATTCAGCCATTTAATTGCTGTTATGAACGTTGTAAGAAAGTTAAGAGGAAGGAGGAGCAGAATTGTGCAATCCAGAGAAAGACAATGATAGCGTGGCGCTCTACCACGCTCATGCAAAATTTGCAAGTAAATGCTCACCTTAATACCAACTGATCGCAAGCTGGTTGGATCTAAACAACAGATAAAATGGTAGATAATTTTATTATAACAGAGGCTAATAGTTTATAAGATTGAGGATAAAAGTTTGAAATTGTGAATATTTTTTAAGTTCTGTTCTAAATGCTCGCCTTAATAACATTTGATCTCAAGCTGGTTGGATCTGAAACACCAGATAAAATGTTCGAGAATGTTATTATAACGGAGATTAATGCTTTAATAGATTGACGATGAAAGTATAAAAATTTGAATATTTCTTAATTTCTATTGTAAACGGTCATGTAGATCTCTGTATTTTCTACTCTTGCTAATTAAAACTTTCAGATGGTTTTGACGAATACGTCTCCATTTTAACACTCAGTCAAGCTAGGGTCAAATTTCCACCATCATCACATCGTTAAGCTTCACTCTTTCACCTCAAAAATCCATTGTAATACTAATAGTTGTACTAGTGGGTGCAAATATTTTCCCCCTAAATTCCAATAAAATTCCTATTGGTATTGTATGTGTTATTATGGACAAAGTTTTATTCAACCTACTCAATAAGGTGGGTGAGGAAAGATTTTTATGCTAATTTTTAGTTTCCGAGTTTATATTAATAAAATGAGAAACAGAAATTTATTTGGTACAGTGGAAGTGTTTACTTTTTACTTATTTTTTAACTAACCTCAGATTTCTATATTGTACTGAGTTTTGTAATGAATCCACTGTACAAAAATTGTTACTTGGGTTTTATTCTCTACCGTTTAAAAGGTTTTATATATTCATTTTGCCAAAAGTTTACTCTGCTATGGTGAAGTGGTAGATAAGAGAGAGATGATCATTTTACTCGTCTCCTATAAAGAAATGGATAAGGTGGACTACATAATATGCACATAATACACTAAATATATTCGTTTATGGCTTGATAGACACGAAGAAGAGGAAGCATTCACATTAAAAGTTAGGATTGCAACAATTTGAATGTGGGTACATTTAGATCAGGATTTCCTTGAATTTGGTTGTCATGATTATGGTTAAAGTCACCCGGGGATGGTTAATACAGGGGCCTTCAATCTTATCGGTTAGTGTGTATAATAGTAAAAGTGAATTTGATATCTCTATAACCGTCGTGTGGAATAAGACCATTTAATTTATTTAAATATATTTAATTTTTTTTTTTTTTTTTTTTGGGTTAATTATTATTTTATATGGTGATTTTAAATTAAACATTAAAATTTGAAGAATATCTCTTTTACCAAAATCACTTTAAGATATGTATTTTTTTCTTTCATTAAAGTGTGAAATGAATGAAAGAGCTTCCGATTAGATAATTTTTATTATAGAAGAAAAAATATTGATTATAAGTGTGAATCAAAATATATATTCTTTTACTTAATTATTACTTTACCTAATGATTTTAAACTAAAAACCAAAATATGAAGAATATCTATTCTACCAAAATCATCTTAAAAGATATATTTTTTATCTCTTGTAATTGTAAAATAAATAGAAGAATTTCCAATTTAAATGATTTAGGTTATAGGAAGAAAAATATGGAAAATCTTCCGATATGAGATGATCAAGCTTTCAATATGTCGGATGAACTTCTCAAAAAAAATCTCCAAAATCTTTCAAAAATTATCATTGTAACCTTAAAATTTGGAAATCAGCTTTCCCTCTAATCTTATTTATGATCCAAAATATAGAGCTACTATCCTTAAATCAAACTATTCATTTAAATCAATCTTTCATTCATATATATAATTGTCTGTACTGATATGATTGCAAACTATAGTTATGAACATGTAATAGTTAGCACACATGGATGTCTATTTACATGCATCTTCATACTATCCCCTAGAAGATAAGGGAGGTTTTAAGGACCTATGAATCTCGTTTACATCTTAAAATTGTAATGAAGAGAATTTGGAAAGATAAAATTTATAATGAAAAATATTTGGAAAAAGAAATTTATTATTTTAAAATTATTTTCGAAAAAAAGGTTAAGAAAGAAAAAAAAATTGTAAGGATACTCAAACAAACTAAGGAGGGTTAATATAGGTGACATAGAGAACCCCCAATCAAAGGTTTGGTGGTGTTATTAGGAAAGTATTTCCATTAAAATATATTTTCATATCAAACAATAGGTGAGAAATCCTATAAAATCAATAAAATATTATTTGTAGTCAAGTTGTAAAAGTGGCATTTATACAACTGAATATTCTTGTAAACTTGTTTACATTATATAAACAAGCAAGGTTATCAAGATAATGGTTAAGGAACATGTTGCCAACATTTATTTGGAGAAATAGGTGAAATTAATAATGACTAAGAATTTTGAAAAAAATTAAGTACTTGATCGAAATAAAGATATTAAGATTATGACCATGAAAACTCTTTATTATAAATTTAAAGTGAAAGAGGTTATGAAAATTGGTAAGTATATATAAAATTTAAATGGAGACGAACGATTAGGTTCGAATCATGTATAGAGACATGGTCTTAACAAATAAAAAGGGACCCTTCATTTTAGAAGAAAGGACATTTAATGCTTATAGTGGCTACATTATTTAAATAACAAATAAAATGATTATTTATGCATTAATTAATATTTTCTTATTGTAAGTTAGGTGGGTATCATTATAATTAATTATATTTTTATATATAATTAGTTCTAGTACTTTCTTTTAACATATAGTTTTTTAAAGAGATTATGGGGTGATTTAAAATATTGATTAAAATTTTTACACACAAATTTACTAAATAAATTATTTATAAATGTTATATTGTGAAAGTTTTATAGATTTTTAATTTTATTAATTATTCTCTAAATTATAATAAAATATTAGGGTTTTATCAAGGTTTTTGTAAATAATTATAACTTTTATCTTTTGTCCTTGGTTACATATTTAAAAAATAAATAATGTATTTAACAAATAGGTATAATTGTTAACATTATGAAATAAAATATCAAACTTTTATGGGAGAGAAACCAATTATTAGATGGGGTCCAATAATTATGATATGATATGTGTATGAAACAAAAGAAAATGAAATAAAAAGGGACTACTATTTTTTGTGAGATCTAATCACATCATGCCATATAAAATGTCTAATATAATTGATCACCTATTCAAAATACTAGTTCATCTTCTCCTTTAATAAAATAATTTAAAATTAAAGTTTCCCTCCAATTAAACATACTAAATAAAAATAGTGGTGTGGCATGGTCATATATTACACAATGAAGTATGTTGCATGTGACAATGAGATAATTGTGTGATTCTACCTACCCACAAAGTTAGGGTGTACAAATATTGACCTTTCTCCCTTAAGTGTTCATGAAAACCTCTTTACCTATTAAATAACTAGTGTGTATGTGTGATGTCAGTAGATATCTATCCCAAAGTACATATCTTGAATTTGTCACATATTACATTTATTAATCATTTTATTATATTCTTTATTAGTTTCTCAATTATTAGTGATAGGTGTCTTAAACACAAGAGGTTAAAGAGTTCTGTAATCAATAAGAGAAAAAAATTAATATGATGGTCTAATTGATATCGAATTTAAAGTTGAAATTATCTTATAACAATCAAATAGATTCTTTATATTTTCTCGATTATTGGTGATAGGTGTCTTAAACACAAGAGGTTAACAAGTTCTCTAATCAATAAGAGAAAAAAAATAATATGATAGTTTAATAAATATCAAATTTAAACTTGAAATTATCCTATAACAATCAAATAGATGTGAAATTTAAAACTGACATTTAAATTTTAACATCTCATCAATATTACAATCTGGTACCATTCCCTCTTAATATAAAAACCTATAAACTTAATAATAACTTGTGTATTCTTAAAAACATCCATATTTGAATCTGAACAAATGTATGATACATAATATATGAATACATTGACTTGAGTATCTTACCTACCTTTAATGTATTGAACATATTTTAATATTTATCTGTGTTATATTATTATTTAATAATTTATTTATAATTTTAATTTATTGAAAAAATAACGACAATTATTTTTTATAAATATTATATATTATGGTATAGGAATTTTTCTATGAAACTTTTCTCAAACTTTTTAATTTTTCATCTCTATAAGATTAAGATTAGTATGCATTGCAGTCATAAAACAACAATTAATATATTGTTCAAGATAAAAATGTACAATCTTTTAAGATATCTCGTATTATCATAACAAAAATATGAATACCCCTGATTAAAATAAATATACTTATTTTAATAATTATATTATACATATTTATTTAAATCATATAAATAATCTAACATGTAATCTATTTTTATCTTATGAAACCCATCTTTGACATTCACTAAATTTCATTTCTAAAAACGTTTAGATATTATTGATTCAAAAAAAATTCTGAATTTTAATTTCAATATCTAATGTTTAAAAAACAAATATTTTATCTTTCTTCAAAATTATTCTTAATACATTTTTAAAAAAATAAGAATTTAATTATTTAAATTGAAATTAAAACGTATGTACATGCTAATTAGCTTCTTCACTCATTAACGTAAGAGAAAAGCTTCAACAATGTGGAATATGTACTCTTTGACTTACAAATTGTCTTTCAATTATTCTATATATTTGATAAAATTTGTGTTTACATGTGTTACTCTTTGTATAGACTCCAAATGTGATATAGTTGGTAAGCCATAGACTAATGAAATCATAGAATGCATTTGTGTGTTTTTAGATGGTCATAAATTTCTACATAGATTGGTGAGATCAATGCATTTACATATTTGATAAATAGACCAAGATAATTGTGTTGAATTATTCATATTGTTTAATACACGAACCCATTTTTTTATTAAATTGAATTAAATATAAATATCATGTCTTTAATTTAAATCGTCGCATAATTTTACGTGTAACCCATCACCCTCTCACATTAAAAAATAAAGGACGTATGTGTGGGTACGGCAACCTCCATTCGCCACGTAATATGGGTACTACGGCGAGTCAAGCTTCAATAGTGTGCCCTATTTTGAGATTTTTATATTGAACTTAATTACGATGATAGGAATATCCTTCCACGGAACTCACTAATAGTATGAGATTGAATTTAAACGCTAAAATATAAAGATCACTTTCTTACTTGTCAATAAGTTAAGAATGTCTTTAAGAGCGCAGCTTATTTAGTGGAATGTTTTTATGGAGTTTTTTATATCACAGAATAGAGAGATCCATCCGATTAAGAAACATGTTGCTAATTGTTAATTGGAGCGGACTCTGAAGTCGGATCTAGTTGAGCATTTATGCAATTCTAAATAAACAATCTGAATAGAAGAAACTAAAGTTATTAATGTATTCGGTAGTGAAGTTGATAATATTTTGTTTGTTTGGTATGGGATCAGTATTGGTTTTTATATTAAGAAGGGCATGATGTGCCATATTTTTGTAAGAGTTATAATAAAATTAAAATATGTTTAAAATAGTTTGTAAATTTTTTATGTTTGATTTGAAATTTTTAATTTTAATTTGGATCATAATTATAAGAAAAATATATTTTTATTTTTATTAATTAATTAATTAGTAATTATAATATAATTTATGACAGTTAATTTTTGGAACCATTTTTTAAGTTAATTTTTTTGTCATATGGAAGTTTGAGCACTAAGTATTGAATAAAGAAGTTGGATATATATTTTTTCAATTAACGACTATTCACACATTAAATATCTCTTTTGACATGTTTTTGTTCACCTATTTTTAAAAAACCTTAGATTTATTATTCCATCATAAGCCCTATTCCTCTAATAATGGATCACAGTGGATTGATGAGTATGATTACTTTTGTTCATAAGTTGATTCAAAGAATCTTCATCATTTTTTGTTTTTAATTTTTTGGGCAAAAGGCGTGTAGGGGTGATGTCATTGCATATATCTTTACAATAACTTGTGTTTCTTTCAATGGGATGTGTAAGTCCTTGATTTGGGATAATGAGGTATTCAACTGCGATTCATCAATGCTCTCATCCGTGATATGAACCCTTCATTTCTTCCCAAAAAATTTTTAAATTGCAAGTTCCGGCCATGAAAAGTCTTCATTCAGTTTTGTTTGCATCAACACAAATTCAATTCCTTTTTTCCCTCTTTGTAAGCACTAGTTCAGTTGTTTCTAGTTGGATTTTTACATTTTCAAGTCTGCTAGGGTAGGCAGCTCTCATGGTGCCAAGACTAATCTTGGAGTCAATGAAGAGATCACTATCAAGTGGCAATACATAAGGGTAATTTCATTGAAAAAGGGCCACATAGCTTAGTTCTCATGGGGTTTATTGAAAGTCGTTATAATTTTCTTTTGTTTTTTATGGGATTGATATTTTTTATTATAATAACAAGGGCACGATGTGCCAAGTCCTTAGGACAATTAAAATAGAACTGAAATATGATCAAAGCATTTTGTAAACTTTTTTGTGTTGAGTTTAGAATTTTTTGGTCTTCTCCTAATCCACAAGTACAAGAAATAATTTTTTAATTACAATTTTTAAATTTTAAATATTTTGTAGAAACATACATGTGCAATATTGTTGTGAAATTAGTAAAAATATGTGAAAAATATAATAAACAAAAAACCATCAAAAATATTTTTATGATAAATGAGAAGAGATCTGATATTATAAGTACATTTGTAATTGTAATTAAAAAGTAAATAAATATAATAAATGAATATTATATTAATTATTGAAAACTAAAATAATAAACAAATGTTGCTATATTTTTTTAATGTTATGTTTGATTGAATATTTTTTAGATATTTATAATTAATTAATATATATTATATGAGATAATATTGGCATAACAAAAATTTTACAGATTCCATATGATAAAGTTGAATCATATATCCAAATTTTCAAATAAACTGTGATTTATTTTAATAATACATAATAAAAACCCCTCCGATCAAGCATGGAAAGAATGTAAAATAAAAAATAAACAATTATGCTTCTTAATTCACATCATTGTAGAGAATGCAAAGACTTTAGATTATGTTTTTTTTTGCTAATTTTAATAAACGAAATAATTTAAGGAGCTCTAGGAGCATGGCTAGTCATAACACTTTGATCACCCCACCATATTCATAAGCTCGAGTATATTTATATCAAGAAAGAATTGATGAAACATTTTCACTATAACATTGATTCCTACGATATTCATTATTGTGGTTCTCTCTTTGGGCTGAAGACGTAGATACATGCATATTATTTTCCCCTTTAATAATTCTTTTCTATTTTAGGATCTAAAGATGAAAGCATAAAAAAGATTTGTAACCGCAATTAATTAAATTTAAGGAATATAAAATTTAAACGAAAATTGCATTTATATATAATAAATATCACAATTAGATCAATTGAGAACTAACTAAACCTAAAAATTTAGGTGATTGAAAGTTTATTAATTGTAAAAATGCTCTCTCAATAACCTACATATTCACACATTGATTGTATTTATTAATTGATTCACACATTTAAATAAGTGGGGTACTTTAAGGAGACACTCAATTGGCTAAGGATTGAAAACTGTTGTATTCATAATTACTCTATACACAACAATTATAGAATGATCAACTGATTACATGTATATTAGATGTTTACTAGTTTCCATTAGTGTGAGCCTGTCTATAAGGTGTGTAATAATTTTATTTTAGCAGTAAAAAATTAAATATTTTAAATGATGTAATTTATAGTGAATTTAAGTATAATGGGATTGATAGATCTTGTTATTTAGGTTTATATAAAAGTTATAAAATTATTAATAAATTATAAGTTTATTAAATGTTTACTAATTTTTATTAGTATAAATATAGCTACAAAATGATTGTAATAATGTCAATTATAATAGCTTAAATTCATATGGTGAGTGATTTACTTTTTAATTACACTAAAGTCAATTGAAATTGATTGATATATTCATTCACAACTTGTGTTTATTAAAAAATTATATAATCATTAACTTATTGCATATGTAATGGACATATAGTAATTTTCATCAGTGTGAGTCTCTCTAAAAGGGAATAACACGAATCTCAATTACAATTGTATAAATATATATGTTAAGCGATGTAAATAATATATATGACTCATACAGCTTGTTATTCATAACTATTCTTTATGAAAAAGTCAAAGAATGATCAAATTATTAAATGTGTATTGTATTTCTAATAATTTTCATCAGTGTGGGTTCATTTGTAAGGTGACTAAAATCATCTTGTATGTATGTATAGCAAGGTATGTTATTTTCAAATGCACTTAAGAGTCCAATCATTATTTTGTGTTCTATTAGGTGGCCAAAAAATATTTAAAAAAATTCAACTTAAAAAATATGTAAAATAAATTTTAAAAAAAATTGAAAAATATAAATGTATTGTTTTTGTATATATTAGTTAAAAATTTACGTTTTATTAATTTACACTAACCAATTTCAAGTTTTTGGGGAGGGATATTCATTATCTTTGGATTCTTAAAACCAAAAATTCAAACACACTATTATTATTTGACCCTCAAATAAAATTTGACTGATGAATCTTGTCATTAATAACTAAACTATACGTAAAATTCAAAAAATGATAAACTAACTACACGTGTATTAAATGTCTATTAATTTCCATAAATATGGATATATTTTCAAAATTAATAATCTCATTTATGATTACAGGACCATTTATGGTAAGTGATGTTCTTTGCACATGCACTCAAGTGAATCATGATTGATGTATATTATCATTTGAAACTAGTCTCAATGCAAAAGTCATATAATTATCAACCTACTGCATGCATAGAGGATATGTATTTATTTTCATTAATGTGGGTTTGTCTACAAAAATTTTAATAATGATTGGATCATCAAATATTAATTAATATTTTACTTTGTAGGTGGACTCAAAAGGATTTCTAATTACATTTTTTTTCATTCAAAATTAGTTTTTATACAATTCTTCAAGTGAATCAAGTTGATAAATATTATAATTTGAAACTAGTCTCTATGCAGAAGTCATATAATTATCAACCTACTGCATGCATAGAGGATCTGTATATATTTTCATTAAAGTGGGTTTGTTTAGAAGAATCTTAATAATGATTACATAGTCAAATATTAATTAATATTTTACTTTATAAGTGGATTCAATAAGATTTTTAATTACATATTTTTTCATTTAGAATTAGTCTTTATACAATTCTTAGATAATGATAAATTAATTCTTGCATATTGAAATTCTAGTACTATCTATCAGTGTGAGATTATATATAAAGAAAATAGAATACTCTCAATTAATCTTTCCCAGCTAAATATGTGGGTTTATCTATAAGAAAAATATAAGAATCTCAATTAATATTTACCAACTATATATGGTAAGTGATGCACTTTCCATGTGTACTCAATTGGATTAAGATAAATTTTATTTCCATTCAGAAATAGTCTCTAAGAAGAAGTCATGGAAGGATAAACTAAATACATCCGTATTATATTCACATAAATATTTCCATAAGTGAGTATCTCTAAAATGGGTTTGAAATAATTTGAGTTAGGAATACACAAACATATATAGTAAATGATTTACTTTTCAAGTGCACACACGTGGATTGGGATTGACAAAACTTATTATTCATAATTCTCTATGTAGTTCTATATTTAAACTTTTCCAAAGATATAAACTTTATCATTTACAACATATTTTTCAATTTTCCTTTATTTTAAACATCTATATCATTTTATAAAAATTAATATCTTTTAAATAAAAGATTAACAAGTAAGTTAGAAATGAGCTTGATGTAAAGGAAATGGAAGAGGAAAAAGAGATGAGATAAATGACAAAAAAGATGGGGGTGAGGGGGAAGATAAGATGAAGTAGTATGAGGATGAAGATGAATATGAAGAGACAAATGAAGAAGATAACCCTTAGTCACTTAAATATTGTTACACAAAACATGAGTCCCTAGAGGAGGAGAAAAAAGGAAGCTAGGGACATGAGTCTTTAGAAGACAATATGTTGTTTAGAGACTGAAAAAAATTAAGTGGTGAACATTGGTAATCATAATTAGTCAATAAATACAATATCTATATTAGATTTTCATATAGTCTAAGGTTATAATGTAATTGTATTTAGTTTATGTCTTTTATCTTTTAATATCCACTTTCGATCATGATTTTATGGATGCACATAAACTTATTCAAAAACCTTATTTAAAAACAAAATTAATGTAATGATTATGTTAATATATCCTAATATAATGAGTTACCTTACCCTAACACAATATGAATTGAAACATATGGTGGCATAAATAAGAAATGTGAACTAAGCTTTAGTGATTACAATATATCTTAATCATGAGCAGGGGAAGGATAAGGGCATGGGTGTCATAAGGTATAAAATGTCCAAAAGATATGTAACCAAAATATTATTGAAATAATACCTTATTTTAGGTATTTAATGCCACCCCCTCTTCTTCTAGGGACCCCTTTTATATTACCATCCTTTTTTTTATAGTTATGTTGGTGTTAAAGTTACCAATTAAATTTTTCACATGCATGATTGCATATGTTTTTTATACTCTTACATAGTTTATGCCTCTATGATCTTAATGCAACAACCACATCAACTACTATCATTGAATGGTCTTGATAGATATTCGTGTGTGTGTGTGTGTTTTTCAACTTTCACTACACTACACCATAATTTTCATACATGTCAAAGTGAAAGAGAACATGTGGAAATTATTCCTCAATAAAGTACTCAATTTAATCAAAATTTCCACACCATTATGTTTAGATGTGTTGAAAAAAATTATATCATTACTTTACAATGTGATAAGTGTGGGGCCACTTTGCATGTGCTCTCATTCATTTCAACTTGTACATGCTCATAGAAATTTTGACAAGATGCAGTGAAATGCATTTGTAATTTTTACATAAGTACAATGTATTAAAAAAAGAAACAAAATATATACATTGTTATCAAGGCCATATTGTAGTAGTAGCCTTTATCATTACTATATTAAAATATAATGTAATAATTATATTTATTAGCCAAACACTTCACATGCCTTCTCTATCTTAGGTACTACATGTTGTATCTAAGATATTATTATGGTCAGTTTACTCATTGCATTAGGATATCTTAACATAGCCATTGCATTAATTTGTAAAGGAATTCAAAGTTCCTACAGAAAAATATATAGATCCATCAAATCATGCTCAAAAGTGGATATTAGTCATACTTTTGAATGATATAACCTAGTTTTGACTTACCATAAGCTTAAAATAATGGTAAACACTGAAAAATAATATATCAATGAAAAATAATTTTATATAAATGAATAAATAAGTAATAAGCTCTTAAACATATACTATTGATAATATCAACATTTAATCAAAGCTTGAAACTAGATATCCATGATAATGTATACAAAATCAAAGAAAACCATGAAAACTAAGAATACATGTTCAATATATTATAATTAGAGATAATATTTTCCATGTTTATTTAATATACTTACCAAACGTGAAAATTAGATGGATTTAAAAAAATTCAATATTTTGATTTATTTCTCAATGCCATTACACTAGAATTATAAACTAGTAATGTCACCTAAAAGGTGCAATGGAAACACCTATAGGGGAATAATGTATAGATGGGTAAAATATGAATTGGAAGGAAAGGTATGTAAAGTGACTTGTGAGGCAGTGGAAATAAAAAGGAATGTGATAAGGCATGTGCAATAAGATTATGTTGGAGGGCATAAGTAAAAGTATTAGAGAGTTCAATAACAAAAGAAAGAGTTAGGTAGAAAGGAAGTGTAACATTTTATGTAGTTGTTCTTATTTATTTTTTATTTGATATAAGTACATTATTTTTAATTGTGTTCTATTGGAAAATGAATTAATGTGAGTTATGAAGGTCATGAATTATTATTGAGATCTTAATATTTAAGTAAAAGTTAAAACTTTTCAATCAATATATCTAATGTTGACTCTTACCTTTTGCATGGTCAGCTTTTGTGATTAGTGTATTTTTATATCTTGTGTTATTTTTAGAGGAATTTTCATGAGAAGTCATGTGAGATGTGAATATCATGTATTACAATCAAGATATCAAGATTTAATTAAAACTTAATACTTTTTAATGAATGTAGTCAGTGTTGATTGTTTCCTTTTACATGGTCATCTATTGTGATTAGTGTGTTTTTATATCCCATGTTATTTTAGGGTAATTTTCATGCAATTTCCATGGGTAACTTGTGATATTGGCACATGTTTTAGGTTTTTTACATCCCATAATCACACAAAATTATCTGGGGAAAGCTACACATAAATTTTGGGCAATACAACAAAATAATTTTGAGTAAATGAATCTCATTTTGTCTCTGAGAACATAGTGCACATGCTTCAAGGACTACTAGAAATTTGTAAGTGGTGGGAATTTGAGTGTTTTAATTTCCTTTATAAGTATATGAAGGCATGCACCTACAACTAATGCATTAATATTGAATGTTGAAAATTTAGAAGGAGTGAAAAAAATAATGGAAAGGTGTTGGGAAGTGCATGTGAAGTCAATGCGAGTTTTATTTTATTGACAATGTATGAATTTCATTACATGTATTTCCTTGGATGTTCATTTTTAAAGGACACACTGTATCATGAGGAGTGAATTGGTGAGGATTAATTTGAACTCTATGTTTATTTCTATATAAAAATAAGTAGGAGTGGGAAATATGGAGGAATGAAGTTTCTGGGATTTGTTGGCTTGCTCGATTGAAATATATAAAAGACTGGGTTGTTTATTTCAAGAATTAGGGAACATATTTATTGTTTTAGTTATGTTGGATGTCAAATTCATGATGTCCTGACATGTCTAGTTTTTCTAATTACATATTAATTGAGACAATGCTTGTCATGCATCAAGTTATAAGGGTTATCATCAAATGTATTGTTTTTGTATATATCAACTAAAAACTTACATTTTTTTAATTTACATTACGACCAAAAAGTTAGATACACTATTTTTATTTGACCCTCAGGTAAAGTTTGACTGATAGATCTTGTCATTAATAACTGAATTATACATAAAATTCAAAAAATGATAAACTAACTACACGTGTATTAAATATCTATTAATTTCTATAAATGTGGATATATTTTCAAAATTAATAATCTCATTTATGATTATAGGACCATTTATGGTAAGTGATGTTCTTTTCACATGCACTCAAGCGAATCATGATTGATGCATATTATCATTTGAAACTAGTCTCAATACAAAAGTCATATAATTATCAACCTACTGCATGCATAGAGGATCTGTATTTATTTTCATTAATGTGGGGTTGTCTACAAGAATCTTAATAATGATTACATCATCAAATATTAATTAATATTTTACTTTGTAGTTGGACTCAAAAGGATTTCTAATTACATATGTTTTCATTCAAAATTAGTCTTTATACAATTCTTCAAGTGACTCAAAGCTGATATATATTATCATTTGAAACTAGTCTCTATGCAGAAGTCATATAATTATCAACCTACTGCATGCATAGAGGATCTGTATATATTTTCATTAAAGTGGGTTTGTCTAGAAGAATCTTAATAATGATTGCATAGTCAAATATTAATTAAAATTTTACTTTGTAGGTGGATTCAATAAGATTTTTAATTACATATTTTTTCATTCAAAATTAGTCTTTATACAATTCTTAGATAATGATAAATTGATTCTTGCATATTGAAAGTCTAGTACTATCTATCAGTGTGGGATTATATATAAAGAAAATATAATACTCTCAATTAATATTTCCCAACTAAATATGTGGGCTTATCTATAAGGAAAATATAAGAATCTCAATTAATATTTACCAACTATATATGGTAAGTGATGCACTTTCCATGTGTACTCAACTGGATTAAGATAAATTTTATTTCCATTTAGAAATAGTCTCTAGGAAGAAGTCATGGAAGGATAAACTAAATACATCCATATTATATTCACATAAATATTTCCATAAGTGGGTATCTCTAAAATGGGTTTGAAATAATTTGAATTAGGAATACACAAACATATATAGTAAATGATTTACTTTTAAAGTGCACACAAGTGGATTGGGATTGACAAAACTTATTATTCATGATTCTCTATGTAGTTCTATATTTAAAATTTTCTAAAGATATAAACTTTATCATTTACCACATATTTTTAAATTTTCCTTTATTTAAACATCTTATATCATTTTATACAAATTAATATCCTTTAAATAAAAGATTAACAAGTAAGTTAGAAATGAGCTTGATGTAAAGGAAATAGAAGAAGAAAAAGAGATGAGATAAATGACAAAAAATATGGGGGTGAGGGGGGGGGAAGATAAGATGAAGTAATATGAGGATGAATATGAATATGAAGAGACAAATGAAGAAGATAACCCTTAGTCACCTAAATCTTGTTACACAAATCATGAGTCCCTAGAGGAGGAGAAAAAAGGAAACTAGGGACACTAGTCTTTAGAAGATATGTTGTCTAGAAGCTGAAAAAAATTAAGTGATGAACATTGGTAATCATAATTAGTCAATAAATACTATATATATATAATATTTTCATAGATTTTAAGGTTATAATGTGGTTGTATTTAGTTTATGTCTCTTATCTTTTAATATCCACTTTTGATCATGATTTTATGGATGCACATAAACTTATTCAAAAACATTATTTAAAAAAAAAATGAATGTAATGATTATGTTAATATATCCCAATATAATGAGTTATCTTACCCTAACACAATATGAATTGAAACATATGGTGGCATAAATAAGAAATGTGAACTAAGCCTTAGTGATTACAATATATCTTAATCATGAGCAGGGGAAGGATAAGGGTAAGGGGATGGGTGTCATAAGGTATAAAATGTCCAAAAGATATATAACCAAAATATTATTGAAATGATACCTTATTTTAGGTTTTTAATGCCACCCCCTCTTCTTCCAGGGACACCTTTTATATTACCATCCTTATTCTTATAGATATGTTGGTGTTAAAGTTACCAATTAAATTTTTCATATGCATGATTGCATATGGTTTTTATAACCTTACATAGTTTATGCCTATATGATCTTAATGAAACAACCACATCAACTACTAGCATTGCATGGTCTTGATAGCTATTCAATTATTTGTGTGTGTGTGTGTGTGTGTGTGTGTGTGTGTGAATGTGTGTGTGTGAATTTCAACTTTCACTACAATACACCATAATTTCCACACATGTCAAAGTAAAAGAGAACATGTGGAAATTATTCCCCAATAAAGTACTCAATTTTATCAAAATTTCCACACCATTATGTTTAGATGTAATGAAAAAAATATATATCATTACTTTACAATGTCATAAGTGTGGGGCCACTTTGCATGTGCTCTCATTCATTTTAACTTGTACATGCTCATAGAAATTTTGACATGATGCAATGAAATGCATTTGTAATTTTTACATAAGTACAATGTATTAAAAAAAGAAACAAAATATATACATTGTTATCAAGGTCATATTGTAGTAGTAGCCTTTATCAGTACTATATTAAAATATCATCTAATAATTATATTTATCAGCCAAACACTTCACATGCCTTCTCTATCTTAGGTACTACATGTTGTATCTAAGATATTATTATGGCCAGTTTACTCATTGCATTAGGATGTCTTGACATAGCCATTGCATTAATTTGTAAAAAAATTCAAAGTTCTTATAGAAAAATATATAGATCCATCAAATCATGCTCAAAAGTGGATATTAGTCATAATTTTGAATGATATAACCTATTTTTGACTTACCATAAGCTTAAAATAATGGTAAACACTGAACAATAATTTTATATAAATGAATAAATAAGTAATAAGCTCTTAAACATATACTATTGACAATATCAACATTTAATCAAAGCTTGAAACTAGATATCATTGATAATGTATACAAAATCAAAGAAAACCATTAAAACTAAGAATTCATGTTCAATATATTATAATTAGAGATAATATTTTCCATGTTTATTTAATATACTTACCAAACGTGAAAATTGGATGTATTTGGAAAACTTCAATATTTTGATTTATTTCTCAATGCCATTACACTAGAATTATAAACTAGTAATGTCACCTAAAAGGTGCAATGGAAACACCTATAGGGGAATAATGTATAGATGGGTAAAATATGAATTGGAAGGAAAGGTATGTAAAGTGACTTGTGAGGTAGTGGAAATCAAAAGGAATGTGATAAGGCATGTGCTATAGGATTATGTTGGCAGGCATAAGTAAAAGTATTAGAGAGTTCAATAACAAAAGAAAGAGTTAGGAAGAAAGGAAGTGTAACATTTTATGTAGTTGTTCCTATTTATTTTTTATTTGATATAAGCACATTATTTTTAATTGTGTTCGATTGGAAAATGAATTAATGTGAGTTATGAAGGTCATGAATTATGATTGAGATCTTAATATTTAAGTAAAAGTTAAAACTTTTCAATCAATGTATCCAATGTTGACTCTTACCTTTTGCATGGTTACCTTTTGTGATTAGTGTTTTTTTATATCTTGTGTTATTTTTAGAGGAATTTTCATGAGAAGTCATGTGAGATGTGAATATCATGTATTACAATCAAGATATCAAGATTTAATTAAAACTTAATACTTTTTAATCAATGTATTCAGTGTTGATTGTTTCCTTGTACATGGTCATCTATTGTGATTAGTGTGTTTTTATATCCCATGTTATTTTTAGGGTAATTTTCATGCAATTTCCATGGGTAAATTGTGATATTGGCACATGTTTTAGGTTTTTTACATCCCATACTCACACAAAATTATCTTGGGGGAAAGCTACACATAAATTTTGGGAAATACAACAAAATAATTTTGAGTAAATGAATCTCATTTTGTCACTGAGAACATAGTGCACATGCTTCAAGGACTATTGGAAATTTGTAAGTGGTGGGACTTTGAGTGTTTTAATTTCCTTTATAATTATATGAAGGCATGCACCTATAGCTAATGCATTAATGTTGAATGTTGAAAATTTAGAAGGAGTGAAAAAAATAATGGAAAGGTGTTGGGAAGTGCATGTGAAGTCAATGCGAGTTTTATTTTATTGACAATGTATGAATTTCATTACATGTATTTCCTTGGATGTTCATTTTTAAAGGACACACTGTATCATGAGGAGTGAATTGGTGAGGATTAATTTGAACTCTATGTTTATTTCTATATAAAAAGTAGTAGGAGTGGGAAATATGGAGGAATGAAGTTTGTGGGATTTTTTGGCTTGCTCGATTGAAATATATAAAAGACTAGGTTGTTTATTTCAAGAATTAGGGAACATATTTAATGTTTTAGTTATGTTGGATGTCAAATTCATGATGTCCTAACATGTCTAGTTTTTCTAATTACATATTAATTGAGACAACGCTTGTCATGCATCAAGTTATAAGGGTTATCATCAAATTTGAGATCAATTGAAGGGTCATTATTAGAAGTTATTTCTATTTCAAAAGGGTTTTATTCTAAATTCCATGGTTGGTATGAACCTCACACATGCATTTCCAATTTGTAATCATTTTTTTTACTGGAGGAACCAATGTTTGCAATGATGTTACAAAATTATATCTGTAAGAATAGCTTACTACAAAATATTCCTTCATAGGAAGCTAAATATTTTGGAAGGATTAAAAATTAACAAGGAAGACACAAATAATGCCAAACATGTTTCTCTTTTTCCATTTAGAAATGTGATGGTGCTTGTCATAAGACCAATATAGTGTAACTTCCATAATTGGTAGTGATTCTAATGAATAAGGGTGGGCCATGTTTACATCAATGAAGTTTGAAGTTATAAGTGTATTTGTTGTAGTTTGGGAGAGACAACACATAACCTTCTTACCAACATTAAATGAAACAAATGAGTTGTTGCATAAAACAAGGATGAATTCTTCCAACATATGGAAAGCCACTTATGTGATTATGTCATGAAGAACAACACCACTAGTTTAAAGTTTTTTGAAAATTGTTACCTCTAGAACAAACATGGATGGACATGAACTCAA
Source organism: Torreya grandis (assembly GCA_037957365.1). Lineage (NCBI taxonomy): Eukaryota > Viridiplantae > Streptophyta > Pinopsida > Cupressales > Taxaceae > Torreya > Torreya grandis. The sequence goes on from JARHVA010001947.1 coordinate 281,574, forward strand.
GAGTGATCATAAAATTGTCCATGTCAAATTCAAAATCAAATCAAGGAAGTAACATAAGAAATGAAATCAATAATAGTAGAACACACCCTTTAGTATGTTTCTTTTTAGGTAGATAGGAAATAGTTTAATGTATAAAATTATGTTTAAAATTGTTCCCCAAAATCTTAAAAATGATATTTGAGTATGTCATTAAGATTGAAACATAAATTGGGGGATAAGAATACAAACTGAAAGGTGGGAACTTGGCTTGTTAAACATAATAAATTATATCAATAAAGGGGAAAGTGTACCATCGAACAAATTTATTGTATCTAGAAATAATAATAATAATCTCCAATTTTTCAATGATTAAAAAGATACCACTTAAAAATTAAAAATAAAAAAATAAACATTATGAACCATAATTAATTACTATAAACTCTAGCCATTATAATTAATATGTAATTTTTCTTAATAATAAGAGAGAAAAAGAAAAAGGTTAGTAGCTCTGACGATTCAAAGTCATCCACTAACACATTTTCAAGACCATGTATAAGTAGTTGACAAGAAAAAAATGAAAACTCTTAGTACTAGAATTACCATGCTAATCCTATTAATAATGATAAGTAGTTTACACTTACACTTCTATGTTAGGTTATTGATTCAATTTCATGAAGAATTTTCAAAATAGTGATGATTTACCGTTTGAAGTCATCCCATTTGATGATGTTGTAAGTGTATTCATAATATTCTTTTAATAAAATAAAAATTACTTTCTTCTTTGTTAATAACTTGGTTTTGCTTTGTGTTTTAAATCATGTTACACGTGGCAAACCATTTTCGTTGATGGATTCCACGGAGATCCTGCCTTCATCATTACACAGAGATCCGTGGATTGTTTTTCATCCATTCGTGTGTACGAGGATTTTATGGTACTATTTTATGTTATATTTCAACGGATAAGAGGATTATACTATTTTGATTTTGTGAAGATTTTATTCTTCATTGTGGAGGATTTGGTCAAACAAGTGCCACGGATGTATGTTTGACAAGCTATTTCCCTCTCAAGTGTTTAGGCACCAAAATATATGGTACGAAGAAAGACAGTAAAATGTAAGATGTGAGAACCCTCGGGGTTTAAAAGTTGAGATGGTATTTGAAGGTAGAGCGCTTAAGTTTCGATTATTTTTTGAATTGAAGGTAAATAAATTCTTTATTAATTATAAAGATATTTATATTTAATATTTGAATATTAGAATTTTGTAATTATTTATAAAATATATGAAAATTGGATATAAGATACTGTATTATTATTAGCATAGAATATTTTAATTACAAAAATTTTAATGTTAAAAATTATTTATAAACACAAAAATTCAGTTCAATAATATAAATTATATATTGTTTATCAAATACAACATGCTTTAATTTTATCAATTAAATATAATAGTTTGTGCAAACTTTTCAAATTAACTATACATCCACTTTAATTTTATTTTTTATTTTAAAAGATACAACTTATGCAACAATACATCCACTTTATCTTTATTTTTAATTTTGAAACTGCAAACCATTAAATCTAAACATATTTTCCACTTCTCGTTTTACTAAATGTACCTACATAATTCAAAATAGACATAAGGCTCACCAAACTCTTTATGGCACTATAAAAACAATTGAAAAAAAGTCAAAATCAATCCATCCTTACTCCAATTAGTGTACTGCATAATTGAAAATAAACATAAGACTCACCAAATTTCATAATACAAACTAAAAATAATTGAAAAAAAATCAAAAATCAATCCAAACAAATTAAATGAATTAATGGGAGGCAAGTCCACAAATTATAAGAGTTTTTAAATTTGAGTCTCTAATTTTCTATATAAATAATTTTTATTGTGTTGTTATTCTCATACCACTCATTATGCACAATTTCTTTTAAAAGAAATTAAAGTATTTCATCAACTGTGCCAACGGTAAGTAAACAATAGGTTTCTAATCGATTTTTATAAAAAATTTAAAAGTATATTATCAACGACACCAACTGCAGCAAGCAAGCAAACAATAAACATAATTCACTATTTTATAAATTATTTTCATCCAATTTTCTATTTTTTATACACGATCTCTCATAATTTACTTTGAGAATCAAAACTACGTATTTTGTTGCATTTCGATCATATTCTCTCAAATTCATTGCATCATTCGAGTGCTGATTATAATGCCCATACGTATTGTTCAAAAGAAGGATATATATATATATATATATATATATATATATATATATATATATATATATATATATATATATATATATATATATATATATATATATATATATATATATATATAACTCTTTTTCATAATTAAAATTGACGTTGATGGATAACTTAACACATCTACTTTATGATTCTAGATTTTGAACATTTGATGTTGAAGTACAGATCCATGGTTTCTATTACTATGCAAGAGATCATTATAGTGCCATTTTATAAGTCGAACTAAGCAACGATGGTAACATCACAAATAAAAATCTAAGCAGGTGCCAATAATTAGGAATTTAAACTCTAATTAATAATATTTAATCCACAGAATGAATACACTACAATGATAACATCACCCAAAAAATATAAGTGGATGCCAAAAGTTAGGAATTTGAAATCTAGCTAATAGTGCACAACCTATGAAATGAATACACCGAATTCAAAGTGACAATGCATTAATGCCTTACCACCCTACAGTTATTACCCAACACCTCAAATTCAATTCACCAATTATCACACTATTTTATGCCGACCTTCTTGTACCTTCATCCCCATTAGGCCATCACATTGCATGTACACTATTGTTGAAGGGAAGAAGAGATGGAGGGTTTGGGATATGATATGATAGGAAGAATAATAGCCACTGTAGAATTGCTTACCATCAATTTTTGTCACTACATACAAGTGAGGTTTTTATACATCATTAATGACGTGACCTAAAGCATTTAAAAATGTTAATATGGCTCTAAATTTTTGTTGAGAATAAAATAAATTTATTTGTTGTCTTTCCATCTTTCCTTGCATTCTTAAACTGCAGTTGATTTCAGTGTAGTCAATCTATGAATCATTTAGATTGAGTTAGTTTGATTGACAAATTTTAATGGCAGTGTAAGTTAACGAATTCTTTTTGTATGTTAACATTTTATTGATTTATAATGCATGTTATTCACTTTTACATATTTTATGATGAAAATAGAATGATAATTTCAATCTGAAGGAGAAAAATTTGGAAGACAAGGTTGAATATAAAAAGAGGAAGAAGAGTGGATGTTACAAATTCAAGAAGTGAAAAAGCTAAAAATTCACACAAAGAAGCTCACACTAATACACACGTGACAACAGTGCCTTTTTCAAGTAAAAATGTATGCATCCACAATCAATGGGCAATAACTAAAATGGAACATGCTATGAGGGATGTTGAAAATAATAAGTACTCCACTTGAGCTACAATAAAAAAAGTTGGGAATCCCTTCATCCACACTCACTTACTAGTTGGTGTGTATTACAACTACCAAAAAAGGTCCAACCAACCATTTTGTCGGAGGAAGAAGAACTTAAGGTTACTCAATGGTGAAAAAATATGGAAAAAATTATTCATTGACTAAACATTATACAACTCAGGTCATATGTATCCCACACATGTCAAAATAGGCCCAACCCTTTTAAGGATGGAATGCTCGACAAGTCTTGGTTGGTAAATTTAATAAGAGGCACCCAAACTTTTCCATTAGGTAAGGCATTCCATTTTAGATGAATTTTAAAATAACTTTGAGAAGGTTTATGAAGCTAACCAATATTGACCTTATAGAATTTTAAACTGTAATGAAACTAGACTACAAGCTGGCATGAACATTGGTATACATGTCATAACAAAAATAATATGTCTAAATGTTCACCACGTCATTCGAAAGAGTAGGTAATAGATCACCATTCTTTCCTATGTTGATACAAGAGGCCAAATCATTCCTAGATTCTATCTTTTCAAGGTTAAAATAGTTTAAAAACTACATTGCATGTTGTGAACAAGGTGCATGTATGGCATCCCAAGATAATTCTTGGATGACAAAAGAATTTTTTCTCAAATGACTACACCATTTCAATAGAAACATGTTATGTGGAGTTTTTCCTTCCAATAGGTACCTATTTATTTTGGATAGGCATGGGATTCATGTAGCAATGGCAACTATAGAAGAGACTAGGAGTTTAGGAATTGATCTTGTTACTTTTCTAGCCCACACTTCCCACAAGATACAACCATTGGATGTAAGTGTATTATCCACATTCAAAAATTATTTCAAATGTGAAATTTCAAAGTAGATGGCTTGAAATCACATCTTTAAATGAATAGGTCTGAATTAACTGAGTTAGGTAATATAACTTTTAAAAACACACTTTCTACAAAAAATGTAAACTTAGGTTTTAGGAGGACATGTATATGACCATTGAAAAAACGTGCACTTTTAGAAGACATGGAACCAAGTGAAGGATATGAAGTTATAAATGAAGATGATGAGACTGTAATTCAAAACATCATGTGGTTAGCTAGATATGGGGAGGATGAGATTGATGTAATTTTTTATCTTTAAAAAGAAGATGGAATTAAAAATGACATTGTAGATCCCATTGTACTTACTATCAGGTAGATTACCTATGTAAGACAAAAATAATAAATTAGTCAAGGCAATCATGTGTTCGAGGTTGAAGAACATGTTCTTTGACAGGGATTGAACCTACCTTCATAAATAATCCAACTAGATTGGATCAAAGTTGGGGAAACTGAACTAGGTGTTAACTTAGAATTTTCCAATGCAAATGTGGGCCTTTCAATGCCATCCCCTTGTGTAGTTATACTTGAAGAAGAGTTTATACGTTACTATGAAATTTTAGAGGATTTTCATGAATGTGATGATGAAATTAATCTTACATAAATGGATGAAATGTAGAAAATAACAACAAAGAACATGAATGAAATTAAAGTAAAAAAATATATATAAGAAGCTCAAGTTTAAGTAGTTTTCTTAAATCATTAATAGAGAGGGTTGTGCACAATTCTAGTTGATCAACAAATGATGCAATTAGACTAAGAAAGCAGTCTCAAATCTTAACTGCATATGAATTTTTAGAAATATTTAGTCACCAATAAATAAGAAAGAAAAAAATAGAAGAAATTAAGGCCAAGAGGAAACAACAAATAGAAGAGAAGAAAGCATTGAGATAAATTAACAAGGATTTGAATAAGTATAAAAAAATTAGAATGAGTTAAAAAGAAAGAAAAGGTAGAACAAAGGAAAAGGGAAAAGAATAAGGAGCAAAATAAAGAGAACTAAAGGATGAGGGAGATCAATAAAATAATGAAAGAGATGGACAGATAGAGAAGGTTTAATTATGGCAAATCCTTTTCCATATCAACATCCAATTTTGATGGAAATGATGAACATCTATGCTCCTTCCTATGCAGGCTTAAGAAATTATTAGTGGATCAGTCCACTTAGTCCACCTAATCAATTATAGATGACAAGTTGGTATCAACAAGGGTGAGCACTAGATTTTCAAGCATTGATAGGTGGTATGATAAATTATCCAACAACATCAATTCCACTAAAAATCACAACATTAAAAGAGTTGATGGAGTAAGCACTTGAAAAATCTTATTTATACAACGTTTTGTCATGAAGGAAGAATTTATTGAAAAAGTACAACTATGTAATTTTTTGTCTTGATTTTGAAGACTCGACAAAGGTTTTTTTTGTAATGAGTGAGTATGAAATAGAAGCCTTTTTTCCACCTTAGTTTGTCTAGTCATGTCCAAAGTTATGCTATGTAAATTATATATCATATAAATAATATTATACTATGTCTTTCCCATTTAATTTTTTGAGTATTGTTATACAATTGGAATATGATATCATCGCATCTTCAATGGTAATATGAGGTATAAAATATATTATGTCCTATAGCCTTAGTGAGGTATAAAATACATCACCTATAAGTAACAATAGCTAAATAAAATCCATGGATTGGTCATGTTGAAAAACACTAGTGGATATTGGTATGAATTGAATTCATACTATAATTGAAATTCTTATTTTTATAAATTGTACTCGTGAATTTTATTGTTCTCATAATATTATTCATGTTAGATCTATTACATAAATTAAGCTTTAAAATGGTCAGTAATTTTTGTAAGCCAAAATCACTCATTTTGAATGAGTTAAACTACATTCGCTACATTTTAATGATTTATATATTGATAAAATTATTTATTTTCTAACAAACACTTAAATATCAAGACCTACACCCAACTCACCATTTTTACATAAGTCAAATGAAAAAACCTATAACACTAAAAGTGCATTTCTTACAAAAAAAATTGAAATGTTTAATTTTATGAATTATATTCATGCACTTCATGCCATCTATTGCACAAATTAACCTTAAATGGTTGGTAATTTTTGTAAGCCAAAATCACTCATTTTGAATGACTTACACATCAACAACATTGAATCAAACTACATTCACTACAATTGAATAACTAATCCCAATAATCAACAAAACACATAATAGATGGATAAAAATATTTATTTTCTAATAGAAATTGAAGGTAGTGTTTATAAACCCTAAATAATTATGTCTCATATCTCTAGTGAGGTATAAAATACCTCACCTATAAGTAGCAATAGCCAAAAAAAATCCATGGATTGGTCGTGCTAAAAAACACTAGCAGACATAGACATGGATATCCTAAATTGTGACTTTACAAAGCCTGAGACCTACACCCAATACACCATTTTTTCATTAAGTCAAAATAAAGAAACAAAGAATAATAAAAAAACCTTGCATTGCCATTAAAACTTGTAAGTCAAAATAACTCATTCCTAATAATTCATAAGTCAACTACACTGAAATTAACTACAGTTTAAGAATTCAAAGAATGATGGAAAGTGAACAAAACAAAATTATTTTATTTTCAACAAACATTCAAAAACATATTGGCATTTTTTAAATGGATTGAGTCATAGCCTTAGTGAGATATAAAAACTTCACCTATACACAATAATGGCAATCGATGGTAAATAGTCATGCAATGATTGTTAATCTTCCTTTAATCTCGACTCCCAAATCCTCCCTCTCCTTTTCCTTTAAATAGTGTAACACATGCAATGTGATGGCTAGATGGGGATGAAGGGGTGTTGATGGTGCAAGAAGGTCAGATACATAGATTGACTACACTAAATTTAACTACAATTTGAGAATGCAAGAAATGATGGCAAATGAGCAAATAAAATTGTTTTATTTTCAACAAATATTTGAAGCCATATTAGCATTTTTTAAATTATTTCGGTCACAACCTTAGTGAGGTTAAAAAAACATCACATCTAAACAATGATGGAAATTGATAGTAAGTAGTTATGCATCGATTGCTTGTCTTTCCATCATCTCATCTTCCAAACCCTCCATCTCCTCTTCCTTTCAAAAGTAGTTCCATGTAATGTGATATCCTAATAAGGTCAAAAGGGAGACAAAATTATGATAAACTCAACATCAAATAACATGACAATCGATGATTTGAATGCGAGGTGATGGGTGATAACTGTAAGGTGGTGAGGCATTAATGCCTTGTCACCTTGAACTAGGTGTATTAATTTTATGGGTTACACGCTATTAACTAAAGTTTAAATGCCAAATTTTTTTCATAAACTTATATTTTATGGGTGACGTTACCATCACCAATTAGTTGAACCTCTAAAATGGCACCATAAAGACCCTTTCCACAATAATTGAAACCATGGGTCCGTACTACCACATCATATGTTCAAATCTAGAGTAAAAAATTTGACACATTAAGCTATCTATAGATGTCAATTTTATGTGTTGGCATAGCATGGTTTAGGGGCCATGTAAGAATGAAGTTAGGGTGCACGACTATTGGGTCCTCTCTCTTAACACATCTTCCATTTTTTTAGTCTTATGGATGCTTTTAAAGATATCTATGTATAATTTTGGAAAAGTAAAGATGTTTTCATAGGCTTAAATATGATGAATAGGAATATTAAATCATATTTTAAATATTATTAGTTATCAATTTTGGACTCATATTTCTAAAAAATAAATTACTCTTTCAAAAGTGTCTAGATAGTTCCATGGAGAAATCTTTGTTCACAACTATTTTATGGGTTTTTTGTCTCGTTATTTGGCTTTGCTTAGCAATGTTGATTTCTTATGTCTTGTTTAATAACTTTGTGCATAACATTGATTCAACACCACTTGTACTTACTTTAACACTTAATACTTACCACGTTGGCATATCATACAAGTGAATTGTGTACCTATTGAATAATTAGTCCTCACATGGGTAATTATAATTTTAGTGTGTGAATAATGAGTTGTAATAACAAGTTAAATATATAATTGTGAGGAAAATAAAAAGAATTGTGTGTGATAAAACAACTTGTTAGGAGATATACTTGTGAGAGAATCTTTAGGGGATAGAGTAGAGAGATTTAAGGGATTGTATGTGTGATAAAACAAATGCCTTCCATGCTCTAAAACTGCCATCTGTTTCAAGCTCAAGTTTTTGGCTTTTTTAAGTTTTTAGGTTATAAAGTTTTTTGGGGTTTAGTAGAGTTTTATTTTTTGCATTTTAAGTTATGTTTTTCTAATAATTTTTTGTTTTAGTTGTTTACATTTAAATTGTAAAAATAAGTCACATTTTTTTTGTTATTTTAGGTAGTGGTATTGGTTTAAGATCAAGTATTCTGGTTTTCATATTTTCTTAGTGGTTATATTATTTAGTTTATGTTTTTTAATTCTTATGTCTTAGATTAGAATTTAATTTGTTTAATAAGTCATAATATTTTAGTTTATGATTAGGTTTAAATTCATTGATTTAAGTCTCTATTCTCAATTTTTATATATAATTAGTTTTTTATTGTTTCTTTAGATTTTTTTAAGAAGTTTGTTTGGTTTTTGTTTTTGTTTTTTTTTCAAAGTCTTTTAAATTTAGAGTTTAGAATCTATTATTATTATTTTTAAGATTTAATTCATATTTTATGTCTTTTTTTATTAACTTTTTTCATCAATATTAATAAACCATTATCATGTTCAGGTATATATTCAAAAAATTTGTGTCAATTTATCAATATCTCTAGTCATTTGTAGTTTTTGTCTTGTATTGTTTACTTGTCAAAGACTTCAAATAAGGAGATGTCAAAGGATTTTTTTTAAATAAAGCATGTATGATTCTATTTTTGTAATAAACTCTCTAAATCAATGTATCTAATGTATTCTTAGGTGAATGTGATGTCCACATGTCAAAATTCTGGGGAGTCAATATTAGCTAAACCATGTAGTTCCTCTCTCTATGTTCACATTAAGGTAGAATGTTGAGGAATTAATTATCAGATGGGTAATTATAATTTTAGTGTGTGAATAATGAGTTGTAATAAAAACTCAAATATGTAATTATGAGGAAAATAAAAAGAGTTATACGTGTGATAAAACAACTCATTAGGAGATAGACTTGTGAAAAAGTCTCTAGGGGATAGAGTAGATAGATTTGAGGGATTGTAAATTAGTGTTCAATCCTTATTTTTAGGATAATAATTCACCATAAATTTAATATATCCATATGAATAAAGTCTGTTATTTGATCTACTAAATTCCTTTTGAGAAAAAACTCAACTAATTTCTAATAGCACTCACCCAAGGTGCAGAGAAAGATCACCAAACCACAGTTGGGTTAGTTCCTAGAAGATATCATACTAAAAATATACTTTATTCTATTCATTAGGAGTATAAACTAACACATTATCATTCATAACATTCATGAATATAATTTTAGTGACATAACACAACACAAATTAACACTTGAATACTTAAAAAATGAACAAATGATATACATAAACTAGATTTGTAATAAGTATACACACCATTGTTGTATATAAACATGAGAATAATAATCATTGGATAAAACCTCTATCTTTTCTCATTGATTTCATCATTATATATATTCTCTCAAATCACTAATTGTTCAATAAGTAATACTCAATCCAATAACATAATAATAACATAAATGATAATAACTTAAACATAGTATTAATAACTTGTTATGTTGGTAATAATACTTTGAAAAACAACATTATCATATTAATATGGTGACAACCACATATTCTATAAAATAAGGTGATATTTTTTAGATTCAATCCAACACCTTGTGGTTGCAAATAGTCAATGTCTGACCTAGAAGTTGTGCAATTGATTTCTATAAATAGGAGTGTTATATGATTTACAATGAATGTATTTGACCAAGTAGACTTCTATACCTATGAAATGTTACTCTAGATTTACCATGAACCCTTTAAGGTAATTCTGGGTCATAAATAATATGTGCATAAAGACTCACTCTGTTAGCGTGCATTAGTTATCCTTCTCTCACACTCCATAGTTTGTGCAACCTCATTCACATTCATTATACTCTTTTTTCTTCACCAACCATTCAACAACCATCGGGACATTTTGAGTTTTGGTCAATAATTCATTAATTACTCCCATATTTCTTAGTACATCTATATAATTTCATCCTTACATGCATCTAATTCAATCACACATTACTAGACTTTATCTAAATTGAGGGCTCATCTGTTTTGCATGTGGCTTTTACCCTTTAAATTTGTGCATCAATTTTGAAAAATGTGCACACCCTTTGCACCCACTTTTGTGTCACATATATACTTGTGAATTTATATACTTGGCCCAAAATATGGGCCAACATCACCCCACACTAATTCGATTGTCCACCATTGGCCAAGCCTTCCAAAACTACTTGTTCTGCCAAAAATTATGTCCCACCTCTGCAAACCTATTTTTAAAAATGTATCCACTTAGAGGTGCATCCTAAGTCACAT
>JARHVA010001947.1:297500-345000 GCA_037957365.1 Torreya grandis
ATGCATTGGTTTCCACTTTTCTATCCACTATTATACCATTACACATCAAGATATACTTGATCATGTTAGACAGATGACCGTCTATAGGTTTGGACTCATGTATAGGTGAATAACACACTTTGAAAAGTAACCAAAGTCTCAAATAATATTAAAATTCATATAATAAATTACCTTATTATATCAAGACTCGTGATAATTGATTCCAAATCTATTCCTTTCCTCAAAACAAATGTACAGTCTAATCTTTCAAAGCATACTACAAGAAAAAAGGGTCAGTCTTTAGGATATCTATTATTAATAAGATTTATTTGTTATTAATAGATATTATAACCTCAATACACAACCAATACACACTTATTAATGTGTAACACAACCTTTCAACCTCAGTTAAGAACCATCTTGATAAGAACAGTTTGCAAATAAAGACACACAACAACAAACAGGGGTTTGTATTTAAATATGCCTGAATAATAGATGGTTGATTATTTTTCCTTTCCAATATAATATAAAAAAACATTCATCAATCCTTAAATAAAATTTAACATAGTTATCAAAATCCATTTGATTATCAACCTTGAAAAACATAGTTTACAACAAAACCAAACAACTCATGAACAAGAATCTATTTCTGGAAACTTTAGAATAAGATCTCCTTTTTTTCATTCCTTGGAGAAAATATTCATAAAAAAATCATCCATTATCCTTAAATCACACTTGGAAACAATTATATTCTCATTCTTTCATCAACCAAAAATAAGTAATGTCCTCAAAATAGGGGTTTGTGTTAATTCTTTCAACAGAGGTTACCAAAATATCCAAACTCCTTTCATACAAAACTTGTCAATGTGTTCCTTCATCTACATATAATTTAATATCCATCTAACACTACCAAAATTGTCTCCTATCACTCTAAAAAGGATTCATAACTACTTCTTGGCTCTTTTTCCTTGGAGAGGTCTTTTTTGTGTTACATTGCATTGTCTTGATTTTTACACAATATAAGGTACCTGGAACCATAAAAATATATTAAATAACATATTTGTAGACCTATTACAATTATAAAACCCTTAGACATGTTTTTAATATCTTTCCACCTTCACAAATTCATAAAAGTCCTTAAAAATTCCCAGCAAGATTCAAATTCTTCAAAAAGAGGTTTTGGTGGGAAAAGCCAAAATTCAAATTTTATGCACCTTTGGACTATCTAGACTCCACTTTAGGACAAATTAAAACTGATATAACCTATTAGACAACAAATAGACTATATTAAGACAAAATGAATCAACTTTAGGGTCCTTATAGGATGCCTTTGTATCATATATACATTTTAAACCGAAACATTTGAAGTTATAAGAAACTAGAGATAACTCTAAATAATAGAAATTTAATCAAGGAGATTCAGGTAGGGCCTCATGGAGTTTGGTGTTTCTCCCATTTTTAATGAGAAAGAGGTCCCATGAAAAAAATAAGGCATGAAAACATAATATTTGAATTGTTTTATTAAAATTAAAGAGTGGATAAATTTCTAAGGGGAAAGTTCGAGTAGATAGAAAAGGGGAAGAGTTAGAAGTTTTTCATCCTTGCTCCTATTTTTTAGGAAGAAATTTACTAAATGTAAATATATGAAATGTATTTTTTCATTTAAATTTTTATTTAAAAATATAAAAATTTCTAGGTATTATCTCCTAAAAAATTACAACATAAACATATAATTTTTAAACCATGAAACGACTTTTTTATTTTTTATTACTTATTGAGAATATCAAACTCACATAGATATCAACATCTTATCCCATGTTCTAAATTTAAAATTTTTAGAACTCTTTTATTTTTCATATCTTTTCATATATTTTTTTGTTGAATCCTAATCCACTTCTATTATATAATCCCCATTATGTGACACTCTTATTAACACATCTAACATTTCCAAACCTATATTTGATTTTTAATATCTTTGATAATATATTTTCTTAAAAATCCTCTTTCACATACAATTGTTCTTTTAGGAATGGTAAGAACTACTTGACATAATATCATCATATTAGGGTAAAGATAATTCTAATGATTTGTATTATATAACACTCTCCATGCTTCATTCATTGAAAAATACTCAAAAGTCAAATTTAATGAATTAAAAAAAAAAGATGCAACTCTCTTTTACAATCTTTAGTATCAAACTACATGTCAAGCTAAATTTGATATTCTCAATTGGTACATTGTAAATGTGTGAGAAGAAAATATAGATAATGTTCTAAACTTTTCTCTCAACCTTTATGCTCTTACTGAGAAAATTTGTGGTTGAATAGTTTCTCAACCTTTAAAATATGAAGATATGGGAATATTTCATTCAAAAAATCTATAAGATCTTTATTGTAATCTTTTATGAGCTTATTTCAACTTTATAATGTTCCACCAATTCAAGGTTTCATTCTTTTCTTTTTTGCATCACTAAATCCAAACTCAACATCATGGATACACACATATAATAAGCTATTTTTATCATTTACTTCAAATATTTATCCATACTTTAAATAAATCCATCTATATTTTTAGCTAAGATCTTTGAAAGATATACTTTACCTTTAGTAAATGTTTCACTCCTTAAAAACTATCTCACTAGGCTAATAATGGTCACTTATAAAAACATGCCTAGAATGTTGATATCAATCTTATCTTGTTGAAATATTTTTTTTAACATATTAAACTCACCTAAAACACCTACAAGTATATGCAAACAAAATTGGACCGAATATCTTGTCTTATCATACCATGATGAGTTGTCTCTTTCATTATTCCATAGTATTAAAATTGTTGACATAAGCTTTACTAGACTTTGAATGACCGCTCCCCTAGATAACGATTTGACTCCATGTATTTTTAAAACATCAATAACATCAATTTTTATGAACTTAACTGGTGATGCTAATTCATTATTTTTTTTGGAGAATTTTTTACCTATGAATATACCTTATTTTTAATATTTTCTACATACATCAATTTAGGAACCCTATTTCAAGTATTTGTTATGGCCAATGACTCTCAATGTGCTACATAATGAATTGTGATCAAATTTGGGACATATTTTCTTGAATATGAAAAAAAACCATTTTTGTGTCCAATGATTATTGATACCCCATCTATATAAATAGTTATCAACCTCATCATTGAAAACCTCACTCATTTAAATTACTTCACGCACATTATCATATATTTTTTTCCCTTTCCTATTGGACACATTCTTGATTACCATAAATTTAGAAATTGATGGTCCAATCCCTTTTGATTCTATATATTTAGCATAGATAACAAGATGTTATTTAGGACTATGATTAGTGCTTTCATCCAACATCAATGAAAAGAAAGGGATATTTAACATATTATCAACTTGCATATTTTCAAGACAATTTGATATGCAATATATAAATTCATTTACAATAAAATTATTTGTTTAAGATGCATATTCTAATGAAGTTGGAATATTATGTGTTTCTAGATACAAGGGAAATTGGTAAATATTTTCATATTTAGACAATGATAAATCCTCTTCATAAAAAAATTACATTGTTTTCATTATGGTGATCACTCTTTTTTTATTTTTTTATTTAATTTATATAACATGCTCTGGGATAGACTTGACCTATTTCTCCTTAGCAAATAATCATGCAAATGTTGCTTCCTTATGTGTTATAGATTTCTCATGAGTTAAAATATCATTATGTTTTATTATAATTCATCCATTCCCTATACCCCATGGTCCAAATTTTTCATACTTTTAATGATATTTACATTTCATGAATGTTCTATCATCATTCTAAAAAAAAATTAACCATTGAAACCTATCTACCCATTCATGGTGGTATTTTATTCTTTTTTTCAATTTTTTTTATCACTAATATATTCATTAAATTGATCTTCTGATGAATCAGAGGAGGTTTTAAATGTTTCATATAATTTTGATTTCACTTCAGGGTCTCTATCATTGTGAATTACCCTATCCAATGGAATATCTAAGGGAGTGTTTCAACTCTAGGTTTTTTTAAATCCATAAATTGTAAAAATGGTACACTAAGATTTCTTTCCCTGTGAAATTATAGAATTACCTGCATGTTGCATGCTCAAAAAAATATGTTAACATAAATTTTAAAAAATCATTTGGAAAAATAAATGCACTGACTTAGACATAAGTTGCATATAATTGGCATGGAAATCCTCCCTGAACTATCAAAATTAAAAATCATTAGCGTCACTCAATCCAATTGAATAAATTAGCTTTATAATTTTATGAAACTTTTTCCCAGTAAATAAAACATGGCATTCATCATCTTCAGAATTTTTTTTCATTCAGAACAAACTTTATGGTATAAGGAGGATAAATGGGTGCCCATACAAAATATGGAGGGCCTATCAGGAGGTATCAAAATTTGTCCTCTAAACAAGCTAGTACAAAGGTAAAACTCATAACTTAGGTCAGGAGACACATTTAAAGATGACATAGAGGATTATTAAATAATTTTAAAAAGGGGGAAATGGTAAGATATCATGGAGGTAAAATATATTTCAACCTAACACAAACTCTTACTAAATAATTTTGAAAACTGAAAAATAGTAAGATAATATTGAGGCAAAATATTTTTTACCCTCTCTTCAATATTTATTTTAGAATAGTATTTAATGAATTTATATCTACACATAATTTACCTCATATCCAAGATATAAAGTTGCTCAAGCATTCAAAGACACTAAAAACTAGTGCACTCCACCACAGGGACCAAACAAAAGAAAACAATGTTGATTTTCATTTCTTAAAACCTAAAATAGATTTTTTATGATAAAATTCAATACATCGAAACAAAATTTAAAAAAAAACCAAAGTGAATTATTTAGCATCACTTGATGAAAATCTCCCCTAATTTTAGAGTTAGTCAATATTTTAAACATTTAATTACCCAACAATTTCTAAATTATTATTTTTATTCTAGGAAAATCCCTTAAGTGTTTGGGTTATGTTATTTTAAATGTGTAATTAAGCACTAAAATATCTTCTATAGATGAGCTATATCTTTTACACATGATAATCTCTCTATTAATATGCAATTTTAAACATCGATTGAAGCCGTTTACATGTGAAAATGAAACAACACCCAAAATTTTCCTATTTATATAAACTCTAGTTTTATTTTTAATGATATACATACAAAACTCTAATTTATCTCTCCATCTGAACCTCCTCATTATTATTAGTATAGATTAAAAAAAGTATAAATATTTTAGTATAACACTATCAAATAATATGAATATAAGAAACAATATAATTCTCCAATTTTTATGCCAGCAAAACAAATTGGAAAGATTTGGATATTGAAATTTTAGCTCTTACAACAAACAAATAAAAAAGATTCAAGATAAACCTTATCTAAATTAACATAAATAGTCCAAATAAAAGTATGAACGTGACATAGCTTACTGACATTAATGTGGATATATTTTTTCATAAACCAAAGGTAGTGTCTGGTGGAGACTCCATCACCTAACCTCTTTCTTTCTAGAACATCAAACACACACAAAACTAAAAAAAAAAATCCTTTGTTACTCTTGCTTTAATTTCAGTGAAAAGGCTTTTTTTATGAATGATTGCTTTAAAACATGTGGAGCCAATAAGAAGTTAACATGTCAGATGAAACAAATGCCTAAGGCTACGCTAAAAATATTATGGGTCCATATGAAATGTCACTAGATTCCTCCTTGGAAGGCATTCTTAGTAGTTACTAATTAAATTAAAAGTTAAAGTCTTTATATTAAAATTTAAAATCCGTGTCAAAATGCTAAATGCACATGAACCACATTGTCATTATTAAAATTTCAAAAAATATTTAATTGGTATAATACTTACATGATTTTAGAAGAGAAAGTCGTTCCAACTTGAACTACCTACCCGTTCAAACTGTGATTGGTAATATATGTAAAAAATACATGCACATTACATTTACAAATGTCCTTATAACTAGGGTCATTAAAATTTTAAATCCTTTATTAATAGTTTATAATAAAAAAAAAACTATAAAATAAATTCAAAAATCCAAAAAATGTTGAAGACATACATTAAATCTTAGGCTTGCTTAAGAAATCAAATATGTAGGACATCAAGTAAATAGTGAAAGTATGTAAGCTACATAAATAAAGGTCTACTTTGGTATAATGATCCAAATATTTCAACAAAGTTTGAACATTGAGATTCATTATAGGATATTATTTACAAAAAAGATCACAGTGAAAGAATATAAACAACTTGTACCATTCTCATGTAGAGACCATTAAAATGAGGTTTTAATAGCCTTCTTTTTCCACCTTCAAATCCTAAGTTCTTATCAGATTCTTAAACCAACAAATAACATTTGGAAAAATCTCATTAGAAGACCTCTAGTTTTATTTTTCCATCCCTAAAATATCTTTGATGCATCAATTTTAATTTTAAAATATGAATTCCTACTCTAAGTGTTGTTAGAACTTCAATCCATTGCATTTTAGTGCATATTTTTCCCATGTGTGTGTGTGTGAATCAATTTTTTATAAAAAACTATCTATTTTTATTTTCAAAATTAAAAAACCATTTGAAAACTTTAAGAGCTCACAAAATTGTGAATTTTAAATGGAAATAAATTTTATTATACTTCATATAAGGTAAATGTTAGTTTAAACAGGGAGTCTAAAGAAGGAAAAATCACTCTGCTAGGATTTAATGGTTTGTGTTATCCTGTTACATCCTTTGGTCATCTAGATCATAACCCTAGGCCCGTAGGATTTTATATGGATACAATGCATTAACGGTGCTTGATAAATCACCCTT
The DNA here is from genome assembly GCA_037957365.1 of Torreya grandis. Lineage (NCBI taxonomy): Eukaryota > Viridiplantae > Streptophyta > Pinopsida > Cupressales > Taxaceae > Torreya > Torreya grandis. The sequence goes on from JARHVA010001947.1 coordinate 304,345, forward strand.
TGGGTAGGAATGCACTATATTTATGGCTTCTCCATGCTCTTTTACATTTTTTGGTGAAGGAATCAAAGCTAACGATGCCCAACTGAGCTCAAAAGTTTATTTTGAAAGTCTAAAATGAGGTAATTCCTCATCCCCCCATTTTAGAGGTAAGTATTCCTCCTACTACTATTGAATTTTGTTTCAAGTGGTATGAAAATTTATTTATCATTGCTTATTTTTTGGCCATATCCCCTTAGAGGTTTACCTCGATAATTGGATTTGAAACCATTGGGAGCCACTAGGTGTCCATGTCTCTAGAATCTAAAACCTTATTAGAGGTGTGTTCTTGTTTACCTTTAAGTAGAACTCTAAGACATAACTAATTCTTGTGAAGTTCAATGTTTAGTTCTTTCACAACTAGATCATGATATTATCTTCCTAGTCCCATGATTTTAAATTTTATGATAATGTTACCCTTCGTGTACATATTTGGGTTGAGCTTACCAATTTTCCAATTCACCTCTAGGCTTTTATACCCCAAATCATCACTCCCATAGGATGTGTTGTTATGATTTCACTAGATATGTGGTTTTCCCCTCACCCTAATAAGTCTATGTGGAGGTTAACCTCTCCAAGGAGCTGAAGGAGTTCATCGAAATCAAAGTTGGGGAGACCCAATGGTCATAAAAGGTTATTTATTTCAACATTCCCAATAATTACTTTTGCTATCAGGATTCAGAACACTACAATAAGGATTATCCTCATATGGGTCATCCCAAGCCTCCTCAATCACCTCCTCAGACTGAGAAGCCTAAATTGATAAAGCAAGGTGATGACTAGGCCATAGTGCCCCATAAATGATCATTCGATGTTTAGCCATAAAACACACCTTAGTTATCATCTTGAGAGGATTATCCTCTAGTTATCACACCATATTTTAAGACTTCTCTACTTCCCCCTACCATTATGGTTCCTTCTAATGTGTAAAGCATTTATCTAGCTTCACAGAATATCAGGATGCTTATGGCTGAGATTCTCTCAACTAGTGGCTCATTCTCCTATTGGTCTCACATCTCACCTAGTGGTAGTGTAGACTCTCCTTAAAAGTATTCTAATTCCAAATTCTATTTCATTGTGATCATCAGAATTTAATTCCCTCACCAACATAATAGTTTTGCAGTGTTGGAAGATTTTGAGGACGGGCAAGAGGAGCTTCAAATAAATGACCCTTACCTATGAATGTAATATCATGGAATGTTAGGAGTCTTATAAAGTCTACCCTTAAATAATCTATATGATTTTATTTTAAGAAAAAAAAATCCTAATATTCATTACTTATAGGAAGTTAAATATCTATATTTTTCCTTCATACATCATCATAAAGCATTTATCCTAATGACACCTAGATCACCACCTTGCATGAGGTGAGACATGGAGGCACTTGTATTTTAGTTGCTCTTAATGTCTCCCATAACATCAATACCATAGGAGAGTACCCATAAAATTAGGTAGTCTATATTATTCTTGACATTGGTGGCCATCCATTTAGAATTCTCAACATCTATGCTCCTAATGATGGCCCTGATCGCTCCCTACTTTGGTGATCTTTGGCTGATGGGTTGCTTGTGTATAAATCTATCTGGGTCTTGTTCGTATTATATTACTATCAACCTCTGTCTTGTTACGAATCTTTCAGTGTATATAATTTCACTTGTGTGTTTTTCATATTTAGTTTTTATTGGTTCCCAACTTTGTGGGGGTCTGTCGTTATTTTAATCTCAGTGTTCTTTAGGTTTAGTTTTTATCAATTCTCCTGTATAACAGTTCATCTCTAGGTATTTAAATTTAGTTTTTTCGTGGGGCGCTAGATTCAATCACTATATTTGGATTGTCGGTAGATTCAGTTATTGTTTTTGTGGGCAAATTCATAGCGATGGCTCTACGGATTGGGTCACAAAGAGGCATTGCAGCTACTAGCAAGTCATTAGACCCTGAAATGTCTTCCAGGCATCATCACCTCTTGTACATTACCGTATACATATACGTATTGCCCATGAACAATGCAAAAAAAACCCCTTTATTTTATTTTATTTTTGGTCTTCGGCTAATCCATTTGCTCGATGTTTGAATTCTATTTTTATGTTTAATTTTCATACATAAATAAAACAAATCATATGCACAATCACTTTGCCAACAGATCTGCTTTTTTTTCTACTTGTTCATGGTGCAGATGCATTTGACTGCTCCAAAACAAAGGGTCGTTTGATTTATTAGTTATTCAATGAGTCTTATATTTCTTATCTTTACAATCTCTGTCATTTTCATTTATTAGTGATTTATTTAAACTTATATTTTCCTCTGTACATGGGTTTGCAATTGCGTATTGGGTTGAAAAATACAAGTTTCTATATTGACAAATTAAAGGTGCATATTTTACCATATAGTTATAATTGTTCCTTTTTCATAAAATCAATGGGATCTATTCTTTAACAAATGTAAAATACAATATGATAAAGCACCAAAAAAAGACAATAATTGTAGAAATCTATAAAAAAGAAACATGAAAATAATACAATAATATTGACGATGCTCTTAGTGAACATCATCTTTTCTGAGACAAATATTTTAAGTATAATATTGATGATTATCCTTTTGATACATTTCATATGCTATTGTATTTTCAATATACATATTTATAACTAAGAAGTGATATCCGTTAACCATTTATTAAATTGTTTGTATATTGGTGATGCAATTATAATTAAATCATATGAGCTGGAATTAGATCCTTGTGAGTTGTTCATTTTGCATGGGGTACATGACAAAGAAATATATTTTTGTAAGATGTGATTGTCTACATCAAATAGCTCATCTAAAAATGATATTGGTTTATGGGGAGACAACTTTTGCATACATTGGCTAGTTAGATGGCTAAATATACATTTGGTCTTTCACAAGGAAAAATGACTACCTTCAATTCATTGAACAATGTTGAAAGCTTCTATACTCAATCTTTTTCTATAACATGAATCCCATTTGTAGGCATTATGAGTTACTATATTTTAGGAAAAATAGCCAATACACATTACCATGCATGCATATTCAATTGTCTAATATGTGTGCAGGTCTTAGATCGCAATGGACAATATGATTTCACAATAAATACAAAGCAATTGCTTATATAGACTTTTTGAATGTAGTTTTGATTATAGCAAAAGCTTATTCAATTCGATTTGTCAATTAACAAATTTTAAATTTGATGTGCAATGTCTTTGTCATTATATTCCATAGTCATTTTGAAATGCAATATTGTGTTGAGATAAAAAGGAACTATCTTGCATTGAGATGAAGCTACATTCTAGCTTAATACAAAACACAAGCAAAATATCAAGTTGGCAAGACTATATTATAATCCTGGTGAAGCCATTTGACAAAACTAATATTGGTAGAGGTAAATTTTGATTTGAATGGATGTCCATATTGTTAGATGCAAAATGCATCTTTGGTCAGCTTATTTGATGCGTACAGCAAAAACATACTTGAATACAGTATAACCAACAAGAAGCTATAGCATACTCTTATTTGAAATAGATACGAAACATGTTCATTGTGAACCATTGATTAAAGACGTTGATATGACACTAACATTACAATTATGGTAAAAATGACATAAAATCACCTACTACATTTTAAATAAAAACATTCTATAAATCATCTTACCAGAAATCAAGTAAAATAATACACAAAAACTAAAAGACAAGGGAGACAAAATAAACTATCCATTGAATAGGGCTTCAGTAACATGTTTACATATGTTGAAACACATTGCACATAGCCAACAAAGCAATGTAACAAACAAAATTCATAAAAGAGATTGACAACACACCAAAACATATATGCTTGGTTTGTAGTCAACTACACTTCAAGTATAACATAATAGAATTCAAGCAAAAAAAATGAGAAACAAAAGTAAAGTTGATGCAAATAGATGACATTATTATTAAAAAAATATGCATCAAATGTAATAATGCATTGAAAAATGGATTTGCTCCCAAAACTAAAACACCTCAACACATTTAGTTAAATGCACATTTGGCATATGTTTGAATTCTAATATATCTCTAAGAGTATCTTGTCTCATTGTGAACTGATTTTACATAAATTAGAGAACTAAGATATAAAACACCACAAATTGGACTAACTAGTGCAATTATCAATGTGACATCTAACATTGACATAATACAAAAATCATTGCCATGCTCAGTTGATGATTCATCTATGATTTCTATTAAGCTAAAATAAAATTGGCATATAAAAATGCATACCAGAAGGGGAAGGTTCATCCAAAAATTATCATGCATGCTCTAAAGCAATTATGCAAAAGAAAATTATATTGATCTAAATATGTCAAAATTATAAGACATTATAGATAATTATTACATATTGATGACAATGTCAACCTAGATAATATTGGCGCTATAAAAATAATCAAACAAGTGATGAAGGCCAAGAATGCATTTCCACTTCAATAATGGTACATGAATTCATAGAATCAATGCGTAGTCATGACTTGCAAGATAAAATTATCCAAGTTGCACCAGCAGAATGCCCATAATCACTTAGAATTTTCAAAGACAAGTATGTTGAGGAAATAAATTTTCCAACACTTTTTTATGGTGACCCACATGATGAAAGCATAATAACTAGATTTTCATATGCTAATATTGTTCAATGGGAATTTTAACATAGAAACCATGGATTTTCATACCATATTACAAAACTATTTTTCAAAACAATGAAAATAATCATTGACAAGGTGGACACGACAATGTCGGTAAGAAAAAGAAAAGTTAAAGTACAAGGAAGAAAGCTCCTGGAAAAAGATGTGAAGTACAAACCAAACTTGGAAAAACTATTGAAATATGATATTAGATATATTGATTTCAAAAAAATGTGAATGCCATCAGATTACGTATAGCATCTAAAAGAAACAAATTTACAATGATTTATGAATTAAGGCCACCAACATTCTTTGTTACATTTTTAGTGTTGAACATCTTTGGAAACCACTTATAGACACATTATTCAAATTGCATCGTAGACATGAGGAAAAACTAAAAACCAAAAATATGGCACGTCTAATATGATAAATCATAGTTACTTGATTATAAAAGATCATGTCACATGTACATGATATTATACACATAGGATAAAGGTAATGCTAAAAAGTATATACAAAGATGAGTCTTTCTTTGGAAAATTAAAAAAACATTTATTGGTTATAGAGTTCCAAAATTGAAGAAGTAAACATACTCATTTTATGTTATTAATCAAATCTACGTCAATTTATGGAAAGGAGAAAAATTCCCAGGTTACAAGATTTGTCGATAGCTACATAACTTGAAATGCAAATATACTTGATTCAAACATATCAAAATTACACAAATGTCACCATACTAAAAATTGTAAGAAAAATCCAAGACACATTGCAGATACAACTTCCATATTCCTCCAATATGAAAAACAACTATCCTTAAACCATGTATAGGCAAAGATAACTTGGTTATCAAAAACTCAATACATATCTACACTAATCTAGAGAAAAAAATGCTATGATAATTCTATAACATTTAACATGTTCTTATTGAAATTAAAAACAAATGAAGGTGAATATATACAAGTAATATGAAGTACGCTTAAACAACTAAAAAAAAAATTTGCAACAGAAGTTATCACATGTATGGGCAAATAGCTTTTATAAAAAATGCCAAATTTGTGGAAAGCAAATATAGATGTGTAATTTATGATCAATATTTTTGTTTTATCATCTTTTTATACATCCTATATAAAAAAACTTGATATGTCATTAACAAAATCATTTAAATGTATCTATGAAGAGCATAAAATAGAAAATATAGATGTTATTCAGATGATATACAAACTTGGAAACACATTGCATAATAAACAACAAATATATGCTCAAAAATATATTCACATAGCTTTGTCATTGCCATTGAATAGTTTTTCTAGGAAATGTATATTTATAAATACAAGTCCATCAGATAAATGCACATTCATCTTAAAACCACTAAAACATTTGTCACATGAACATGATGAATTAGATGATGTAATATGCAAATCTTTAATAGAATACTACCTTCAATGAACACAAGTAATAACAAAGATTTGCCTTTATGAATTTGTCTTTGAATACCAAAAAAATAGGGGAAATAAGGTAAAAATAAGCCACATGTTATTTGATACACAAAATACAATAAACATATTGACATTAAAACTTATTGTAGATAAAAACTATAATTATACATCCCTTTTATATTAAACAAAAATAATTCAAAACATGGGCTTGATACATGGAGTTATGCTTACATGTTCCATGAAAAATACATCGAACAAAATGAAGCAAAGTTTACTCATCACACAAACTCTATTTGGGGAAACATCGATGAAACTATTGATAATACTAAATTTAACAATAAAAATGTTGACATTACATACACAGATCTTGAAAACAATATTTCTACCTATAAAGTCTATGATTTTAAATGTGACATACATTTATTTAAAGACTTGGATAAGAAAAGATACAATCCAAAATCTTTTGAAATACGCAAGCTACCATTTGTATCTAATAACTATGACTATTACAAAATATTAAGATCCTTGAACAAAGAACAACAAGAGATTGTAAAATATATATCAATGAAAAAATGAAAAGATCTATTGAAACTAATTTATTTATTTATAATAGGAAGTACTAGAATAGGGAAGACATTCACAACAAAATTTATATACAAAATGCTACACTATTTATATAACAATTTCATTGACAGTGATCCACTTAAGCCAAAAGCCCTAATATTAGTGTACACTAGAAAGGAAACATATAATTTTGGAGGAATGAAATTGCATTATACATTCTTTTTTCATTTTAAAAAATCATAACTTATTATGCTTACCTCGTAGAAACTCAACACATTATCAAATCACTACAATCAACTACATCTTCTCTTTATAGATGAAATATCATTGGTTGGCTCATGTTTCTTGTATTCAATAGACAAAATGCTATGAAATATAATGCATATTCCTATAATGTATTTTGAAAATATGGATATGATTTTTTGTGGAGACTTTTATCAATTACAACTAGTGAATGATTTTTGATCTTTGAAAATCCAAAAATAAATGATGAACTTGTCCCATATGACTTCTGGAAAAAAAATGTGAAAATCTATGAATTGCAAATAATAATGCATCAAAGTGACAATAACTTCATATCAGTTCTCAACTTATTTCAAATAATGTCATAGACAAATAATGATATAGATTATATCAATAAAAAAAAATTACAAGTTGCACCTGACAATCTAACATTTCCTTATTTATTTTACAAAAATTATGATGCAAATAAACACAATGCTATAATTCTATCTATTGTAGTAGGAAATACTATTACTATCCATGTGATTGATGAACAAGAAACTTTGTATGAAGGCAAACAGTCACATTGCCAATTGGTAATACTTTTCCGTATTATTGTATTAAAATTTGAAATGATAGTCAAAATTTATGTTGGGAATTATGGTGTTAAAGATGACCAGTTAATGGGTTAGATGGAACATTCAAAGCATATACCATTATAAATTATTTAGACATAGTGAGGATCGAATTAAATGACCTACATATTAGACATCACCAATGTATAAATTTGGATCACTTGTAATAAAAATCCTCTCAATAGGATTGGACTCCAATTTTGCACACTGCAAATACTATACAAAGACACATCCAATAATTGCACATGAAAATTTTGAAAACAATTTCTTATACAGTTAACATGTGCACATACAATACACTGATCTCAAGGCCTCATAATCAATGTCCTTGCATTTGACCCTATGATGTATTAGTGCATGCAAGTGACATACAAAACACATTTATCTTAGGTGATTTCAATATTGATTATAGAAATCAATATAAAAATTCACATTTACTAGAACATCACATGGAGGCTTGTAATATGCATTTTTTTCTTGAAAAAGAAAATGTGTTGGCAAGGCTGATTATTGACCACATATGGTAAAATTTTCAATTATAAAATGAAAATATATTTATAGTGGGTTTCTATTGGATCTACCACAATATTATATACTTAGCCTTGTGTGATATGTATATGCAATAATCCAACAAGAAAATGAATATTTAATGTAACAAGGTGTTTTTAAACATTACTTATTTGTATTTTACATTTCAAAAAAACATAGTCATGTACATAGACATCCCATTCCTCTAACTCTTTAAATATTTTTTATCTATTGCAGCCAATATGAAGAGGACAAGCCAAATTATTGATAATAATAATAAAATACCAAAAAAATAGGAAAAATGTAAGTAGTGACATTTTTTTTTTTTTTCAAATTTCATGTCATTTCATAATTCTATGCATTTACATTTCACTTGTTTTTTTTTAGTTATATAATAACATCTCCCACTTTGTTTTCAATCAATGATCTTAATAAATGTAAGATAAGAGACATGTTTGAAGGTGATGTACTTGTCATATACAAGATAATGTTGAAAAGAGAACAAAAAAGGCAACTATTACATACAAATTTGATAGATGTCAAAGGTAAAATCACCATCACATTGAACATGTCTAGTAACTTCATTTGCATGCATAAATAAAAAATGAGCCAGAAAAAGTAATTTATATTTCCCACTTTACTATTGCTCCTAAAATAACTTATGACCATGGAGATTATGATGCAATATTAGTTGCCAATGAATCTAACATACTAGAAAGCATTCCTCTTATGTGCATGAAGTAAAATTTCATTCTCGATTCAACTATAAACCAACTGTTGGCTAGCACTGAAGCCTATGAAACTGACACTATTGTTACAATTGTTACATCCATGAGAAAAACTTTTACACAACTCATTATATAAATAAAAGATGGTAATACTTAAGATGGCACAATAAAGGCAAACTTCTATTTGCATAAATACTTTGAATTTTTTAATCTACATTTTTAAATTAGAAAACTAATCTATTCTCTAAACATAAAAACTTTACCTATTTGGAAGTTTTAAACGTCTCTTTCTAGTCATTGAACAAAAAATACAAACCAAGATTTTATGGATATATGCTCTATATAAATACTTAATGTTAAAAGAGGTTTAAATTATTTTAACGATAGCCTTTATTGTTAATTATAGTATGCATAGTTGAATAATTATTTTGATGGATGTTAAACAAGTCAGGAGCACCCACCCATTAGAATTTGTAAGTTGGTCTATATTAGTATTTAATCTCTTAGACTTTATTAAAGTTTAAAGTTATAAAATTAAGTTATGAACTTTATAATTTGTAAAGTAACTGATTAACTTTTAAAATTTAATTAACTCTTAACTATAACTAACTAAAATTAGTTGTAACTTGATTCATAATTATCTGAAAGAAGAATTATTTTAAAAAAAAAATCAAGATAGATAACAAAAGAAGAAACACATAGGTATCAAGATCTCTTCTAATTTTGAAAGTTTTTCATCTTTCCTTCTTCTTTTGTACAAGCATCTATGAGATTGAATTATCAATTAAAGATAGACCAAACAATGTATTCTCTAATGGTGAAGTAATATATTTGAGTAGTGCATGTATATCTATATTTATTGATTTATTCGTAATTTATTATCTAAATATTTTTAATAATTAATATCATTTGATGATTGCATATATAGTCATATGTGTAAAACATTCTAAATTTGACCTGAATAATGATTTTGTGACAAATTGTTGATCTATTTATTGTACTTGATTTTCACTTGAATATTATTTTGTATTCATAATCATTCTCAATTTCTCAATAAACTCATATTCATCTACTCGAAGTCAATTCTTGTTCCAAGTCTCACATATTTAAATTTTATTTTAATTAGATTATTTATCTTATTGTCTGTTCTTAGTTAGATTCAATTTCTTAAATTATTATTTCATTTCTATTTAAGGTTAATTAGTTTAGTTCCATTTTTTTTTTCTGTTTTTAATTATATTTTTATTTTTATATTAGTTGTTTATTTTCTATTGAAATTATTTGAGTTTCTATTTATGTTATTTATTTATTTTTTTATGTTCGTAGGTAGTTTTTTGGTTTATTTTAGGTAAGTTTATTTCATAAACAAAACTATTTCCTATTTGTCTATGTACTTCATGCTCTAGTTTAGTTGTTTGTGTTTTTACACTAGTTAAGTTCTCTATTTTAGTTACTCATTCATTACGCTTTTGTTTTATTGTCATTTTCATTACTTATTATGTTGATTTATTTAGTTCATCTTGATGTTGTTTTTTAATACTTATTATAATTAATAGTTAATTTATTTCTTTACTTCTCTTAGTTCATATAAGTTTGTTAGTTAATGTTAGAATAGTTTATTTTCTTAGTTTTAATTTTAGTTGTTAGTGCTTGAGTATGATAGTTTTACTCTCTTTTTATATGTTTGGATTTCATTTCTATTTTTTTAACTTTTCATTTGAATTTTTTCATCTCTTTTATTTTAATTTAGTTTAGTCTTGTGGCTTTAAGCAATTGGTAAAATAGATATATTGATAACAAATTATACGGATCAGAGATCTTTCCTTCAAGAGATTTTCTCTTTCATAGAAACTACTCTATTGTATAGGTTATATTACATTTTTATAATCTAATTTCAATATATTGAATAAATATTTGATTCTTGAAATATAATTATGTATAATTAAATGTTTGTTTTGTTGACTTATTCCTAGAATTAATAAAAAAATCCTTTATGCATCTTAAGATCAATCCTTGTTCCTTAGACCCCCTACATTTAAATTGGTCTGATTTCATCTTGACCTTCATGATAGGTGAAAGGGTTGATTCATTTACATAAAAAAATTTACCATCAACAAATTTGATGACTCTATTAGGAAGTATTTTTAGAAATTTTATCTTTTTATATTTTTATCCTTCTGATCAGTTGTTTTTATTTGTTTTGTTTTTTCTTGACCAAGACCATTGGTCATCCCCCTCGTATTATTCAACCTAAAATTGATATTGTTGAAGATCAAGTAGATATATTTACTAATCTTACTCACTTTGCTTGGTATAAAAGACATTAAAATTTACATCATATTCTTGAGGTTATAACCAAAGAAGAAGATGAAGTAATATTCTAAATTGATTGGTATACTAATCTTAATAGGTGAATTTAATTTTATATTTTAGAAAAAAAATCATCTAATTCATTAATAAATAGAATAAATTTTAATTGATAATCCTTCGTCTAGGGTTCATTTTCTTTCTAAACCTTTTTATTTTGAGAATTTTATTATCCCTATTAATTTTAATACAACTATAGATTTAAACCAACCTAGTCAAGTAGTGGAACCTTTTGAAAATTTAAATGCAAGAACATCTATAAAAGAGGGTTCAAGACCCGATCTCAAATCTGTAGACTAACAGATATCAAGAAGAAGTCATTGATAATGAAGTGGACCCTGATGTAAATAATGAGAAGCCTTCAATGAGTCCTTGTATTCATGATAATGCTATTAATATTGGTACTTGTCCTAGTAAATTACCTTCACTTAAAGGCCTCAACATCCATAAATTATTAAGAAGTCCTAATGAGGCTTGGGGACATCTTTTAGAGACTTCAAGTTAGTTTATTATTATTATTATTATTATTATTAATGAGAAACTTTTACTTAGAATTTTTTTACAACTTTAGAAGGTAAATATTATCACAATTTTTTTATCCTTTTTGCTAGGGTTATTTTTACTTGGAAAGATATAGAATATTGGTTATAAAATATTTTGATAAATGTAAGCAAGATTTATACTTATTCAATGAACTTGTTAATATTTATATTGATCCAGATGAGATGGTATACCATCTTATAACCATATTTACTAAGCTGTGAAAATATTCCTCATGATGTTAAACCATCTAAAAAGTTGTTTAGACTGTATTTTTGTAGAGTTTTTCCCTTAAAGTATAAAATGGATTTATAAGACAAAAATATAAAAGATTATGATGAGACAATTATCTGTTTGCATAGAATATAAAAATAAATTAAAACATGTTGGTTTTAAAGATATATCTTTCACAAGTTTAAATTCTAATAATGCAGAAGCTTTAAAATCTATTCATAATCTTGGAAATGATTTGGTCATCATCAAGTGGTAATTAAATGATAAACCTTCTACATCATATAAGAATTTTACTTTTCAAAAGAGTAAAAATGAATAATAAGTTATTTATTATAATTTTTAAAAATTAAATCATGACCCTAATACTTGTATAGTTGTTTAAAATTTTATAAAATTTATTCATGTAAAATATGGTATTGTCATTGACTTGGCTGACAATATAAACATGTGTAGTTATGATAAGTCTTCAAACAATATCAGGACTGCTAATGTTTATGTTTTATAAATAAGGCAAAGGGATTACAATTTTGCTCCAAAATATTATAATTCTAATTCAACTAATAATCAAATTTATTCTTCCAAACTATTTTCACAAGGCAAAGATAAAGATGTGCATAATATTACTAATTTAGATAATACTACTACAAATTCTTAGCAGAATAATTCTTTGTCTACTGTATTCAATAATACTCAATATCCTCATTATAAATCCAAAAATTACACTCACATTTATCATCCCGATGTTGGAACTTATAACATTATTGATGATTTAGCCATAATCAAAAATGGTTTTTATTTATTACAAGTTGTTGGTTTACCTGGATAGCTTGATAAGATAAATGAGATAATTAAAAATCTATATCTTAAAAATGTAGTAAGATTGCAAGAAAAAATTGGTAATAATGAAAATAGTTATATTTTTGCTCAATATATTGATTCTCTTACTGATTATATTCCTCTATTATACATATCTATTAAAATTACTTACAAAGTTATTCATAATTATATCATTGATATATGTGCTTCTAAAAATATAATATCTAAATTTATTGTTGATCAATTAGGAATATCTTATGAAATTGATAATTGAAAACTTATTAATTTTTACTCTCATAAAACCAAAATTTGTGGTAAATTTTGTGATATTGTTATCAAGATGCCCCAAGATAAAAGACTTAGATGTATGTCTAAAGTTTAAATTTTGGTATTCCTACTATTTATGCTATGTTATTAGGTAGGGATTGGTATAAAAAAACTATTACTTTTGTGGGTAAGGATACAACATGGGTTCTTATTGAAAATAAAATTATATTCATGCATAGAGAGGAACGAAATAGTATTCCCATAGAGTCCATACCACCCATTGCTACTTACATTGAAACTAGAATTGGTACTTATAAGCTATTAACATTAGTTGAACCTAAAAATTTAATAAGAAAAAACTTTTTATAAATATATTATATGATCTTTATTCTTTGATGGAGCTTGATCGCAACATGGTAGTGGTGCTAGAATCATTTTTATATCTCTTATTGGTAAAATATTTCACTATGCTTTTAAATTATCATTTGATAATACTAATAATACAATAGAATTTGAAGCCTTATGCTTAGATCTTGAAAAATATAATTAAGCTTAATATTAAACATTTGGAATTTTTTAAAGATTTTAAATTGATAATTAGATAAATTAGGAAAATTTATAAAATAAATCAAACCCATCTCTATAGATATACTTAAAAATTTGGTCACTTCTTAAAAGTTTTGAAGATTTTAACATCATTCATACTCTTAAAGAATTTAATTCTCATGTTGATAAAATTGTTATTTTTACTTCAAATCCTACATTAAGTGAAAGTGAGTCAATTTTAAAGTTTTATTTTTATGATATTTTTAGACCAAAGATGCTTGATTTAAATTAAAACTGACATATTTTTAGATGTGATAAATATAAATGTTCTTTCTTACAAAGTAATTATTTTGATCATGATGACTATGTGTTGAATTGTGGTGATTATTTATAATTAAATACTAATAAATTTCTTGTTGGTTTAATCAGTTTAGAGTCAATATTTAATTTTAAAAATCATCCAAATATTTCACATACTGAAGAGCCATCAAAGAGAATAATAGGTGAGATTGTTCCTATTAACCAAGTGGCACTGAGGAAGATCATAAATATGTCTATTTAGGAATTCAATGTAAAGCTAAAGAAAAGATTAAATTTGGTAATTTGTTTTAAGAATTCATTAAATTTTTTCCTTGTTCATACAAAGACCTAAAGGGTTATGATACCAATATAATGAAATATGACATATCTATCAAATCTGGTATAAAAATTGTTAAACAAAATATTAAAAGAATAAGCCCCTTTTTGGAACACACCATCAACAAGGAGCTTGATAAAATTTTGGATGATGGTATCTTTTTTCTTATAAAATATTCTAATTGGATAGCTAACTTAGTACCTATTAGGAATAAAAATGGTGATATTAGACTTTGTGTAGATTTTAGATATTTGAACAAAGTTAGTGTTAAAGAGAATTTTCCTCTACTTAGTATTGATCATATTTTTCAACAAGTTCCAAGATCTGAAATAGTGTCTCTCTTTAACATATTTCTTAATTATGATCATATTTTTATAAATCTAGAGGATAAACATGAGACTACATTTACTGATAGGACCTAGGAAGCACAATTGATTACCAGGCAACTAAACGCGGAATTTAACCAGAAGTAAATAGTAACTAGAATTCAGAAATAACACAAAATATGAGAGACAATACCCAATTGTATTAATACTCTTCCGGAAGGAAATACAACAAAGAAGATGCCACAGTCTTCTTCCTTACACTCCTCTGGGGCTCCCACACCTCTAGGGCATAAACAGTAAATCTCTTCAAGAGCTCACTCTCTCAATTACGGTCCCAATAATCAACTCAAACACAGAGTTGTTGTTCACCTCCACCAACCAATAACAATACTGCCAGTCCACCAGTCAGTAACAATACTACCGGTCCACCAATCAGTAACAATATTGCCGGTCCACCAAGTACTTCATGTACTCCAAGTCTGAGTATACACACATACTCCAAGTATGCAACATACTTTAAGTAGATCTCACCTCATCTTGTTACCTGTTGTGTTGCTGACCTCCCTAATCTTGCACACCTACAAATCAACCTGGTTCTACACACCTACAAACCTAGATCACACACACACACACACACACCTGCAAATCAACCGACCTTACTTACCACATGTAGATCTTCCACCTGATCTTGCACACCTGTAGACCAACCTGATCTTACATACCATGAAGAACCCTTGTCCTCCAAACTAGCACCCCTATGGATCTTCTACCAAACCTTGCTCTCCTGCAGATCTACCTGATCATACACACTTGGCACTATGGCACTATGAGGAGCTAACCATGCTCTCTTCCCTCTGAAGGAGCTAACCTTGCTCTCTCTATCTAGCACCCAGGGAATCCCTACTTTGATGCCTCACACTTTACAATACAGCCCATGAGTCTCTTAAATAGATCTAATGCAAACAATAATTAGACATCCAATTACAATAATTAGATCCGCAGCTCCAAGACTAAAATTAGCCTTTAACATGCAAACAACTAGTTTGTTAACAAACTATTCATGAACTAGTAGTTATAGAACCACACAGGTGATCGACGTCGGTCCCTGTCTACCTGGAGATGACCGACGTCGGCCAATCCCTGACCGATGTCAGCAGCTTCCTATCTACACCTGACCGACATCGATTGGCCTGACTGATGCCAGTGAATATGACACTCAGCAACCTCCTCCAATGTCTGCATCAGTGAAGCTTTTAGCTCCAAAACCTAACAATCTCCCACTTGGAGATAAACAACTGCACTATACATGTACCTGTACACCATCTAATTTGTTTCCTAGCTTGTATCCCTCTTCAAGCTCAATCTTGAAGACCAACCACCACACATCCTATGGTGCAACCCCTGTCATCCAAGTAACCTGCCATATCCAAAGTGCCTGACCCTGCATAGCATGTTAACCTGCTGCTGGTCTCTCTCATATACCTGAGAATCCACTGAACTACTCTCTAGTGCTTCTTTCTCGGATTGGCCACAAACCTGCTGACAACTCCCACTACTGGGGCAATATCAGGGAGTACACATGTACTCAACCTCATCATGTGATTGGGGACCCTGTTCAGTGAACTGTCCATCCATAGGTGTGCTTGCCATTCTGCATCCTACACTACATTTACACAATCATCCTGTGACAACATCAACTTGTGATCTTCCTTGTCTCTAGGATTACTCATGCCAAAGAATTTCACTGCTCCCAAATTCTTCATGACATACCACTGAACTAACCTTACCTTTAGCTCAGCAAAACCCTGTATGTTTGATCCTACAACAAGCATACCATCCACATACAATAACAGGATAATGTCGCGACCATCATCCAACCTGATAAGACAAACACAATGGTTACAATGACATTGACTAAAGCCATGCTTTGTCATACACCTGTCAAACCTGTATCACTATCCTGCAGCCTGCTCAAGACCATATACCTTAGCCTTCCATCTCACGTGTCCATTCTCTCTCTTCTTTAACCTGGCTGGCAACTCTATCAAATCTACCGTTTGGTTCTTTTCCAAAGAATTCATGCCACGCTCCCACTGTTTCCTGGATCCTACATGCTCTGCTTCTTTAAAACTTCCTGGTTCTTGACCATCAGTGAGCAACAAGTAGTGTAAAGAAAGGGAATAATGAATTTGAGGCTTACTTACACTTTTAGTCTTCCACATGGGCATTTGAGACTCTTTGATAGCTTGATGTCTGCCCAAAATTTGTTCCAGTGACCGATGTCGGTCACCACCTAGTCTGCATCTGACCGATGTCGATTCCATGCGACTGACCTAACTATTGACGTCAATTCCCTGACCGACATCAGTCGCCACCTTCCCAACACCATCGACTATGCCTTTCTGCACATGACTGACATCGGTGCCTACCTATTTGATGTCGGTTACCCCTGACCGACATTGGTACCTATGTTTTCCTGTGAGTGATGACTTTTTACCCATGAGCTTACTTTAAATCAAAACCCTGTCCAAACTACCCTGCTCAGAAGTATCCAGCCCCATTCGTTGATCTCTGTCCATAATCTCCTCCATAAACACCAAGGCTTTCCAGTTCTTAAATTTGTCAAACACATCTGACTTCCTCTTAAGAACATGCATCTCCTTCTTGCTCATGTGACCAAGCCTACAAAGCCACGTCTTCGCAATAGAAGAAGAATCAGTAATATAAGTAGATAGATAAAGGATACCTACTTTTTTACCACCTGCTAATTCAAGTGCATCCATTATGAGAGTTACTGTGCATCTCTCATCACCCAACTTTCTTAAAGAAATTAGCCTCATCTTCAAGATTGGGACCTGCATGACCTTCTTCAACACCCATGTGTTGGCTGTCTACAATTTCAGCCACACTTCCCCTTTGCCAAAACTTTGACAAGGCTCACCAGCCCCTAAATAAATCTTTCCAAAGTCTCCATGGACCTTAACATGCAAAAATACTCTATTTGGGGCTGCATGGAAAGAGGCAATAGAATCTATAAACCAAGATTCTACTTTATTCAAGGAACATATAAAAGAAATCCATGTAACAATACCTGCAACACATGCTTCTTCATTCCCTTTATGTTGATCTGCTATCAACCAACAATCTTTCTTTACCTGCTCTTTCTTTCTATAACACCGTAATTGACCATTCGTGCCTTTGAGTTCCTCCATTCTTAGTGTACTTTCTTCTACCATTGCTTTACTCCCACTCAATCAGAAACCCCTGAGAGTGACCTGTAATCAAACACAAACCTTCTCCCTACAACTTTAGCTCTGATACCACTTAATAGGACCTAGAAAGCACAATTGATTACCAAGCAACTAAATGCGGAATTTAACCAAAAGTAAACAATAACTATAATTCAAAAATAACAAGAATATGAGAGACAATACCCAATTGTATTAATACTCTTCCAGAAGGAAATACAACAAAGAAGATGCCATAGTCTTCTTCCTTACACTCCTCTAGGGCTCCCACACCTCTAGGGCATAAACAATAAATCTCTTCAAGAGCTCACTCTCTCAATTACGGTCCCAACAATCAACTCAAACACAGAGTTGTTGTTCACCTCCACCAGCCAGTAACAATACTGCCAGTCCACCAGTCAGTAGTAATATTGTCAGTCCACTAATCGGTAACAATACTGCCGGTCCACCAAGTACTCCTTGTACTCCAAGTCCAAGTATACACACATACTCTAAGTATGTAACGTACTCCAAGTATATCTCACCTGATCTTAATACCTATTGTGTTGCTGACCTCCCTGATCTTGTACACCTGCAAATCAATGTAGTTTTGCACACCTGCAAACCTAGATCTCGCACACACACACACACACACACCTGCAGATCAACCAACCTTACTTACCACATGTAGATCTTCCACCTGATCTTGCACACCTGCAGACCAACCTGATCTTACATACCATGAAGAACCCTTATCCTCCAAACCAGCACCCCTGTGGATCTTCTACCAGACCTTGCTCTCCCATAAATCTACCTGATCATACACACTTGGCACTATGGCACTATGAGGAGCTAACCTTGCTCTCTCTATCTAGCACCCAGGGAATCCCTACTTTGATCCCTCACACTTTACAATATAGCCCATGAGTCTCTTAAATAGATCTCATGCAAACAATAATTAGACATCCAATTACAATAATTAGATCCGTAGCTCTAAGACTAAAATTAGCCTTTAACATGCAAACAACCAGTTCGTTAACAAACTGTTCGTGAACTAGTAGTTCTGGAACTACACAGGCGACCAACGTCAGTCTCTATCTGCCTAGAGATGACTGATGTCGACCGATCCCTGACTGATGTCGACAGATTTCTATCTACACCTGACTGACGTCCATTGGCCTGATCGATGCCGGTGACTGTGACACTCAGCAACCTCCTCCAATGTCTGCATCAGTGAAGCTTTTAGCTCCACAACCTAACATTTACTACATGAAGAAGAAATTTGTCTTTTAACATGATTCCTTTTGGTTTGATGAATGTAGGTTCCACTTCTTAGGGGGGTATGCATGTAGCCTTTGATTACTTAATTAGAATTGTTATCCAAGTCTACATTGGTGATCTCATTATGCATTTTCAAAAGAGGATGAAACATATTGATTGTTTTCATGAATTTTTTACAAGATGTAGAAAATATGGTATTTTTCTTAATCCTAAGAAATATGTTTTTAGAGTAATAGAAAGAAAGTTGTTAGAAAATATCATCTCTACAAATGGCATTTTTATTGATCCTGAATGCATTAAAACCATTAAATATTTGTCACCTCCTAAAGACCAATTTGGTATTATATCATTTTTTGATAAAACAAAGCTTCTTCATAAATTTATTACTAATTTTGCTAATAAATCTAAAAGGGTTACAAATTATTTTAAATAAATATCAAATCTTATATTTGGGATGTAAGTTTTGATTCAGTATTTAATAATATTAAAAAATCCATTGAAATTCCACTTGTACTTGCTAAGATAGATCTTAAAAATATATTTTTTCTCTGTGTTGATGCTATTGAAAAGTCTATAGATGTTGTCATTATTCAAAATGATGAAAATCATGAAGATAGGCATATTGCTTATAGGATCCAAATTTTTAAAAATATTGAAACTAGGTATACTTTAGTTGAAAAAATTATTCTATCTTTAGTTGATTCTTTGACTAAATTCATATATTTATTGATAGGAAATAAGGTTATTGTTTGATCTAATGTACATGTTCTTTATCTTTTGAAATAGCCAATTATCCAAGGAAGATTAACCAAATTAATTTTTAGGATTCAAGAGTTAGACCTTGAATTTGAAAGATTTAAGATTATCAGAAGAAGTCACTTATCAAAACATTTAGCTGAAAACATGACCTCTAATATTAATGTTTTAGTTATTTTGATAGATGATCTACTTCATGTTAAGCCTCATTTTAAAACTATGAAAGTTGTTGATTTTTTTGAATAGTTCAAATTTGGTCATTAAATGATTGAATGGGATTTTTTATTTTCTCAAGATTATTAGTACCATGATTTAATTTACTACTTATAAAATCAAGCTTGTCTTAATAACTTAGATAAAAATCAAAGAAGGTCACTTTGTTGACAAACATTGAAATTTATTTTATTAGAGGATTTTCTATTTTATAGGAACAAAGATGGCATTTTTTTATGTTGTTTAGATCATTATAAAACTCAAAAGGTCCTTAGGGGTTGTCATAAAGGTAGTTGTGGTGGTCATTATGTATCAAAAATTACTGCATATAAAATCTTATGCATTGGTTATTATTGACCTACTTTTTTTCAAGATTCATATAAATTAGATTGTGTTTTTATACCTTGTCATCTTTTCACTGACAGAGATAGAATATCGATAGTTCCTTTAAATATTTTTATAAAAATAATTTTACTATACGGGGTTTTGATTTTATTTTTTATATTCATCCTCCTTATTCCACTAGTCATAGGTATATTTTGACAACCATTGATTATTTCACTAAATGCCCTGAAGTGGCTAATTTGAAACATTTTGTCATAGCTGAAGTTATTTCTTTCTTTGAATTTTTTTTTTTGAATTTGGTGCTCTCTATGAAATAATATCATATAATTTTTCAAAATTTATTTTAAATGATTATCTAAAATTTTTGGAGCTTTATTCAATTAGTTTTAGTCTTTCTATAAAATATTATCCTCAAGGGAATGGACAAGCTAAATCCACTAATAACAATCTAATTTTAATCATAAAAAATTTGGTGTGTGCTAACAAACGTAATCAATATTTGAATATATTTGAAGTGTTATGGGCTAACCACATAATGGTGAAAGCTACAACAGAGTATTCTTCATTCATGCTAGTTTATGGATTTGAAACTACTTTTCCAATAGAACTCTAAATTTCTTCCACTAAAACTATTTTCCAATATTTAACTAAAGATCCTAACATTTTTGAGTAAATAAATTATGATATTTTATCCTTATCCAATACTAAAGCTGCTACTTTTTAGAAATTAGAAAAGGTTAATGAAAAATTTCAAAAATTATTTGATATAGTTTTAAAAAGTGTTTTAAAATTGGTGATCTAGTAGTATACTAGGATAAAACTTGTGAATAACTAGACAAGTAGCATAAATTTGATTCACTTTGGCTTGGTCCTTATAAAATAGTAATTGTTATTCAAAATAATAATTTTTACCTTTATGATCTTGATGGTAATTAGTTGTGTCATTCAATCAATGGTCATCATTTAAAATCTTTTTCAATTAGCTTACTATTTTTTATTTGATGTTCCATTTCGGGCTTATTTGGTTTCATTTTATATTTGTCTTCTTTTAATTTTTGGTTAACTTTATCAAAATAACAAGAATTCATCATTACAAGGAAAGGATAGAGTGGACTATTTTATCATTGTAAGTATATTATTATCAATATATTATTACTTGATCATTTTTAGATTAATCTTTTATGATGACAAGTGTTTAATATTAATTTGTTATGAATGTTACTAATTTTCAAAGTTTACATTCTAGGCTATTGAATTAGTTGTTCATCCAACCTAAATTTTCATGTTATAATTTTTCATATTCTTGTGCCACATTAGCCAAACAAGTCATCCCTGAATATTTTACTATTTAAAGAGGTTCATGTATAGTTTCTTAGGAAAATATTTATCTAAATCACACTTATATGTTTACTTTCATCTACATTTTAATTTTTGTAAACCAATTTCACAAATAAAATTGGCTAGCAAGATCACCGGTGTTATGCCTATTTTCTCTACTCCCTCTTTTTTTTTTAACTTTTGGCATGATTAAATCTATCATATGATGACATCTCTCATAACTCTATTGGTGGGGGCCAACTCATTTGCATTATTTTGAATAATTATTTCTATGTGTATGTGAATATGACAAATATTATTATATTAAAATATTTTATATGTTCATAACATTAATGTGAGATACTACATAGAATAAGTGGATCAATCATCATTTGTAATCATAAAATTAGTAGTTTTAGTGTACTTGAATCTCATTTTGTAGTCAATAGACTACACTCTTGTTTGTCATAATATATGAAATTCATCTTGTCTAGTACAGTAGCATTTCAGTTGTGACATTTTTGAGATTTTAGAACATTGTTGTAAAATGTCACAAGGTGATATGGATTGCATGGCATATTTTTATGTTTGAACTCTACAGTAGCTTTTTTCAAGTTGATAATCACATGATTATATATTTTTTGATTGATTGCATTAGAAATGACAAGTAAAGTTGAAGAAAAAATTCATATGATTATTTGACTTTTGTCTTTCTCCAGCTAGAATGCATTTTTATGCAATTTTATGTTTTTTCTTTGCAACTATGTCAAAAATGTTCTTGACAATCCTAAATCATACTTACACATGGTCAAGGTAACATTGTTTTTCAAATGAAGTTATAAGGAGAATAGGCTTATATTTTGATTTTGATCACATTTTCCTTATATAAAACCCTAACATTGTATGTTTGGAATATTATTCATGGTGGGTTATTTGAGTTCATAAATTTGTAAGTGTAGACACTCCATTTTAATTTTTTATGTGTCTAAACTAAAATCAAGAGTGAGTTTCTATAATTCCCTACAAATTTAACTAAAAATCATCAATAGACCCAATTTACTTACACAACTATTATTTTAACCCAAAATCATAATGACACATCCCTGATTGGGTTAATGGATCATATTGCAAAATTAATCTTATCTATTAAATCCTGAATCAAATCGACACTTTACAAGTTTTATTACAGGATAATTAAGTGAATACTTGATTGATAAATAAATATTAAAAATTACACCACCTTATAATTGCCAATTAATCACCTTGATTAATTATCCTAAATCATTCCTCTAATAGAAAAATCCATTAATTTAAAATTATTTATTTTCCTAAAATCAAAAGTGCTTTATTGTCTCACATTAGTGATGTCATAGGTGCAAGCCAATGGAATGGATTGGAGTGTGGGTAAGGTGGCTTATGACATGGCTAGTTACACACTCTCTTATATCTCTCATAGGACCTCTTACACACTCCTTTCTTACATGGCCTATGACACACTCTAAAAGGACCAACCATTACACTTTCCTTCCAACATTCCTTCCACACTCCAAAAAGGTCTTAAATGACATATCTTATACACTCCATGTGTGCAATCATGATTTGAAGACTCATTCTCTACCATCCATTAAGATATGATATATATGGTTTATAATCATTCTAAATGTATAGAAATACAATATCCTTTGGCCGTTATAGATAAGTGTATACACCTTAATTTGGTCAAGAAACCACAAGTACTATGTTATTTATTTCTCTTTAACATGAAGGTCTTAGTGATAAATATACCCCGTGTTCATGTGGTCTTTTTGAGTCTTTTGATCTTTCTTATGTATTAATGTCCCTATTTATTGTACCCCCAGTGGTCTTGAGTCACATACTCCCAGTCACAAAGGCCCCTAGCATGTATTTCTTAGTCTTAAATTTACTTTTAGGTCTCAGGACACTAGTGCCCTTATTTGGTTAGTAGATCCATGTGGTGTTAGTCTCTAATTATGTATTATTGTCCCTATTTATTGTACCCCCAGTGGTCTTGAGTCACCTACTCCCAGTCACAAAGGCCCCTAGCATGTATTTCTTGGTCTTAAATTTACTTTTAGGTCTCAGGGAACTAGTGCCCATATCTGGATAGTAGCGCCATGTGGTGTTGGTGTCTAATTATGTCTTTAGTGTCCAATGGTCATTTTCTCTTATGTTTTGGGTCCTAACCCTACCTTGATCCTTATCTTATGTTTTTATCCCTTTTTTGTGACTTATCATCCAGTGAACAAGGTTTTACATTCAAATCAAAAGTCCTTCTATATAAAGAGCCTCACAAGACATTTTACATCTATCACTTACTATTTTTATAAATAATTATATAAAATCAGTTAATAGTATAGCTTAATACTATACATATTACTCAACTATCACATCTAGACTTGCATGCTTGATCAAAGAAGGGCCTAAGAGAAAGTCATTTTAGCATATTATGCATGTTGATTATGCACATTTCCTAAGGGAGAACTACATGTGATCTAAAACCCCTATCATATGGGGTTAATGTAGGTAATGACTATGATAATATAGGTTCTACTCTAAGTGATTGTAATATCCCATAACCCAATTTTTCCTTTTATTTTATATTTGATTCAGTTGTTGTTTCATATGTGCAGGTATTCATTAAGGTTTTAGAAGATATTCAGTCAAAATAGTGAAACAAGTGAGCTTCTAAAAGACATAAAATCACCTAAAGGTTCCACAAACTCTCCCACAACTTCATTGAAAGTTTCAAATAGCTCCTCCAAGAATGACACTAGTGTCATAATTGGACACTAGTACCACATGGCACTACTATCCTCTTAAGGGTACTATTGTCTGAAGCTTAATTTTAACTACAGTCATGAAATGAAAGGTGTCTAAATTATTCTCAATCTTGTTTCAACCTCCTGAGTCATATAAATACTTGTTTTACTCTAGATAAGTACATTTTATTCACATATTTGTTATTTTGGGAAAGGCTTGTCAAATCAATTATTTCATGTTTTCATTCCAAGTTATTTCTATACTTGGCCCTTAAAAAACATAGGATTTACATACACTAAGTTCTCAAAGTTTAAAACATTCTGGTGAACCCATCTTATTTCAAATATTGCTTAAAACCTTAATTTTGCCTAGTGTTTACCTTCTTCAATTTTTGTGCACTAAATTAGGGTTACAAACTTCTATTTTTTCCTAATTTTTGGCACACCCTAGCTCATTCAAATTAGTCTTATATTAGATTCTCATTAATTTAATAGAGTTTAATTCTTTGTAAAACAACCCTCATCAAGCCCTAGATCCACATATTAGGTCCTTATACATCCAAATACTAGTAATTTGAGTTTCAAGTACAATCATGATTTATTATACACATTGGGTTAAATATTTTCCATAGTTACACATATACTTATGTTATATTACATTCCACCTATTATGTGATTGTTATTCATTATTCACATTGTCTTCTTTGAGAAGTTTAAAATTGCATCCAAGAAGCCTCTTACCCCTCATCTAATTGATGAATTTTGAAATTTTTCTCATAATTATAATAATGAATGGACAAGTTTTCAAGATTTCACATTAGTACATGATAATGATTTAATTTATAATGATGATGATGACTATTATTGTAATGATGGATATGAAGATTAATATGAGCATGACAATGAAAATATTGATTAGGATATACTATATACATCTTCTTCTCTTTCATCTCCCTCTTCTATTGCACCTCAAAATCAAACTAACAATATAATGTCAAAAGAACCTCTTATTGGTAGTGCTTTGTTCTAATGTGATCCTAGTTTTTTAGCTACTTTTTCTACTTCTTTATTAAAATTAAATCAATATAAGTTCAATACACAAAATCCACTTTTTCGTTATTCAAGTAAATTACAAAAGAGAAATGCATTTTCTTTACCCTTCTCAGTTAAATTTGCAAAATCATGTAAAATAATATTACTCCTTTTAACAATGCACAAACTAAAGTAGATGAAATTATTTTATCACCATATTTATATTCCAAGCTCAATGCAATGATTCATTAAAAAATATTAATAATGTAAATGTCTCTAACCCCTATCTTACATGTCATAATATGCCAAATGAAAACATGATTGCTACTTATTATACCCTTGACTCCAAGATTGAAATTAATAATCATCATGCACTCCTCACATTTATAGTGAATAAATGAATTGCATTACACCCACTCATGATGATATATTGCATAAATTATTAAAAAACTAAAATCTTCTTTCTCTCTCTCTCTCTTAGTAAGAATGCAAATGATACTTCTACTCTTACTTATACAAGAGAATTAAACTCTGATTTTGATGAACCTTGAAATAATGATGATTACTATGATTATGTTGAATAAGACAATGAGTCACACCTTCTATTTTTCCCCCTACTTCACCTATTTCTCATGCTCAAACTAATTCTAGGTCAAATTCTAGAAAATACACACACTTATTCTTGTGTTCATAGTTTACATAACTTACATTCACATGATAATAAAGTACCTTTTATTCCATTAGCATGTGATACTTACCTATAAATTAATAAAATAAGAGATACTAATGAATCTCCCTCAACCCCTCATACTATAGTATAGCTTATTTATAAACCTAACCTACACAAGGGTTATATCTCCTTTCTCTCTAACCAGGTCCAAGATATCACCCCTCCAAAGGTTACAGAGAGCAAACCCATCCTCCCTAAAAAATATCCTTGGTGTAATATACCAATTGATAAGATAAATAACAAAATTCAAGAGTTAAATGAACCCCTTGATGATGATAATATACCTTTACAAGAGGTATTTTTATTGATGCAAGTTGTGGGTGATTTGTAATAATAAGTACACCATCTCACATTAGAGAGTAAAGTATATCACTCTTGGGCTAATTTTAATACCATCCATGGCAATCTTATTTTGCACAAAATATTCACTACAAATTTTCCACCCAACTTTTAGATACCAGTGTTACCTAAATTTTATGGGTATGGAGACCCATACTTGCACCTTCAGTCTTATGGAAAATCCATGGCACATGTCACCAACAAGTTGACTCTACTACAATTATTTCCAAATTTCATGTAAGTGGAAGCACTAAATTAATTTCATCATGCACTCCCTAGTGGGTCGTTACATACATATGATGAGTTATAAGTAGTCTTTCTCAAACACTACATATAAAATAAGGTACCTCGAGTCACATGTGAGAGGTTACCTTCATTACACTAGGGCAAGATAGAATAAATAATTGAATACATTATGAGATTCAAGTCATGTATGCATCAGTTGATTTACTAGATGATAGATTTAGAGGTACAGTACATCTTTTCCATAGGCCTCATTTTTTAGACATCCAAATCATTATGGCATCTATGTAACATAGCTATAGCATTAAAGACAAAATTAGAACTAGTTATTACACATTCAGAGGTAGATTTGGATGTAGGTTTCCTAGATCCATAGTCATATAACATGTTACAATAATATACACCATTTTTATTAAGAAATAAGTGGAATAGAAACAACCAATAAAGATACTCAACAAGGGCAAAGGGCCACTTCATAGAGCACCTCCTACAGTGAGTAGAGCATATGACACATACAGGGGTTTTATAGTTTTCAAATAGAGATAGGCCTCATGATATTTTACTTGCATTATTAGATAAGGATATGATCACACTTACTCCTACTCATTAGCATCCAACACACCATCTACACAAGGTAAAAATTAAGCCATATTGTAATTTTCATAAGATAAATGGACGTTTAGACAATAATATTTATGTACTCCAAGATATTATTGACTAGTACATCAATAAAAGCATTATAGCATTCACATAGGGGTACTAAGATCTCAGTCTCCACTGTCTCCTAGATCACACTTCTCTACAATTAAGTTATCTCATGATGGTCCCTTTAGGGAGCCATTGGTTACTTATCATTTGAGACATGGTTTATAAGACACCTATTTATGAGTGATCCCATGCACCACACATTTATTAGAGATAAAATCTAGTTCACATAGATCAGAGCACAGTCTTTATTTCCACACTAATTAAGATATTTGTAAACAATCATAGAGATCATAGCATAATCTCCATTCCCACATCAATTAATATATTTGGAAAGAATCGCAGACATCATAGCATAGACTCATTTTAACCACCAATAAAGATTTTTAAGAGATCATAAAAATCAAAATATATTCCAGCATCTAATCAAGATATTTTCCAAAGATCATAGAGCTCAGCGCATAATTTCAGTATGACAGCTAATCAAACTCTTTACTACAACATCTACATTTAGTATCATCTCTAGATTTTACTTCTACATTTACATAGAATGAGTAGTATGGTCATTTGTTCACCATGCCATCCATGTTCAGACATATCATACCGCGGTTACATGATCCATATGCAAATATCCTATGAGACTCCTTTAACACATATACTAACAACTAACATTCCTAGTCTACTATACATGTCTACTTAAACATTTATAAATAAATAAAAAATTCATTGCCATTACTTAAATATATACCATAATCCAATATCACCATTTAACATAATGAAAACAATCAAACACATGTAGAAATGCATAATGTAACCAAATCAAGATAACAATATACATAGTGTCTATATAACAACAAATGTGCATATATATAAATCAAAACATGGTTTCAATACAAATGTTGTAAATCACTCAATAATTCAGACATGGCCACTAGGACTAGCCCCCTCAGTCTCACTCTTAGATACAACCATATTAGAACTAGAGGCCCCAATATCCCTCTAAGACCTTAATCGATGCCTCTGTCTACTTTCTCTCTCTCTCGTAACATACCCAACTTGACCATACACTCTACATGATCTCATTATAGATGTATGTAATCATCCACTATCCAACTACTAGCCCCACCTAGAGAATCAGGTGTGGGCATGGTCTGTCTCTATAATACCATAGGTGCCTCATCCCTATCATCAATCACTCACCTATACATCACAACATCTATAGGAGCTCGATCAAACAAATAAGCATGAACACTAGAAACATATTTGGACCTCTCTACTAATCCATCATCCATGACATCATTATGAATATGTCATTTCAGTACTTAAATCATATACTTAATGGTAGTCCCCCAATACTCGTCATCACTTGAACCTCCACATTCTAGCACAATGCATCAAATACCTACCTAATTAATTAAGTAAGCAAGTACACATAATATACAAACATACAATAGAAACTTACCATTGATCACCCTAAGGGGATCTACATCAAACACATCCTTCATGACAATCCCACCTCTCAAGAATAGAGGTGCCCATCTATGCTCTCTCTACTATGATACATAGGCATTAGTAGCTCTTACATCATCCATATCTAGTATATCAATCATTATATTCTATTATGTTAATGGAATAAAAGCTAACTTTTCAACTAATGGTCTAGGCCTACTACCTAACCTCACTAGACCCTGATAACTCCTCAACCACACCACTAGCATTAGTGGCACATATTGAGTAACACCAACCTATCATGTCACATACTTATACTATAACCTATTAAATACATTGACCCATGGTCATGCATCCAAAATCTCACTCACACCCATCTTAGTTGAATATCATCTTTATGCCATCCCTTTATTCCCTATAGGGCTTTGAGATAATGTCTTTGGCCTTCAACTTGTCAAGCACTTGTTGACACTACATCATGTTCTTCTTAGGCACTTGGGTCATACCAATCCACCTCTCTACAAATGTATAATTGTAAGCATAATCACCTCTTCAAGGCAATGTTGATCTATTCACCTTTATATGATCATACTCCCAATAACTTAAAAGTGTGGAAGATCTAATACCTCCGACACACATCTTCCATGTAAAGTGATATAAATCTTGATACAAGTGGGCTAGCATAGTGTGACCCCATGAGTACATGGTGTTATGATCCTCTATGTCATGTACTATATCATGCATCCTATATGAGATTGATACCCTGATCCCATCCATGACCACAAACAAAGCCAACAAAAGCACTAAAAACTTCCACAACCATAAAACATTTGATATGACAATCAGCAATAATAATATATCACTATGGCTCCCTACACGATGAGTCCCCATAGATATCACCAAAAAAAACCTAGCGGCCTACTATATGGCTTAATCACTAGTATCCTTCTATAATAATGATCTATACCTAGTAATAGGTAACTTCATAATCTTATACACATGCTCCAATGTGATAGTCATCTCCCCAGTAGGTAGCCAAAATGTGTAGGTATCTATGTCTCACCTCTCACACAATGTTATCATCATGTGTTTATTATAGTTAATCATATCTAATGATGCCTTGTGACTCGAACCATATCTCTCTACCACGACCATCTCTACATCTCTCAGGGCCAATCCTTGTAATGTCTCCATCATCTGGCCACTTTAGAACTCTTTCATGCACACATCCACCAACAAAATACAACTAAATCTGGAATTAGCATCACAAAATATTAGATAAATAAATAAAAATAATCATCAAACATCAATTAGTAATAACAAGCATCACAAACTAGGCCTAATGGACACTAACATTACATATGGGACACTAACATTGAAAGTTTGTGTAAATCACTAGTACAAACTACTAATACATCAAGTACAATGGGTTATGGTGTGCTGGATACCATGATAGGACTATTCAATCCAAATCACATGGGCCCATATAATGCATCTGTAATTTATATGTATTCTTCTTAGTTTGTTTTCTTGGGTCCTACAATTGCCTATATCCCTCCTCATGAACACATTCAACCATCATTTTTGCAACAAGTACTTGTCCCTAGTTCTATAATACTAGTAAGTGTAATTTTTTAAATTTTTTCTCTTATTAATTAAACTTACCCTTCTTTTGCAATGTTCCCTTCAACAACACCCTGAACCAAGCTCTTGACAAGTTTAGCCCTATTAAGGGGAATGGGCCATGCATGCACTATCCAACTTATCATTATTTACTCTTTGTCATCTTTTCCTTTTTCACAAACCATATTTAATGTTACAATATTTACATGGTGAATAGAAGTTTCCAAGCCCCATTGTGTCAGTGCCTCTCATTGTTGGGTAATGCATAGTACAGGATGGTAAAATAATTATTTAATGTTCAAAACATTTTAATGTTTATATTAATAATTTTCTATTTTAAAATTATAATTGATTTACTATTTTATTAGTTTACTGATGTGATAATTTTAAATTTTTATTCTAATAACAAAAATATTTAAAGAAATTGTAAAAATAATATATGCCCAAAATTTATATTTAAATAACAATTTAAATTATAAAAAGATGTATACAATTTCAATATTAAAATTGAACTTAAAAAAAATTAATTAAAAATATATTTAACATAATGTAATAATTAAATATTACCCTATTAAAAGCAAATATTATGTGTAGTATAGGTGACCTTTTTTTTGGTATGCATTTGCAAATGCACCCAAGGGATTTAATATGGAAATACTAAAGCATCACATTTATTACACATTTTAATATTTTATCATTATGTATTAACAAAAATTGGCAATCATTATGAATTAAAATAGGTTTTCTTTGTATATTCATAGTTCTTAATTTAGTTGACCTCACTATAATGTTTTCATATGAAATGCAAAAGGTCGACCTGTAGTGTTTTCATATGCATTAAAAAGGCCCCATTTAAACACACACAAAAAAAATACATCATTCACTTGAATATTAATATGGTGGTCATAATCACACTCAAAGTCATTAAATATATATTCTCTCTCTCTCTCTCTATCTCTCTCTCCTCTCTCTCTCTCTCTCTCTCTCATCTCTCTCTCTCTCTCTCTCTCTCTCTCTCTCTCTCCTCTCTCTCTCTCTCTCTCTCTCTCTCTCTCTCTCCTCTCCTCTCTCTCTCTCTCTCTCTCTCTCTCTCTCTCTCTCTCTCTCTGTGTGTGTGTGTGTGTGTGTGTGTGCGCGTATTATTATTTTTATTATAATTTACACCTTTAAAAAATATATATATTTAAAATATGTTCACTTGATCATATTAGAATCCACTATGGGTCACAAGGGTCTCAATCTAGGTCACTTATTAATATTTAATGGAGTGGCCACTGACTACATCACAACTAAATACCTAACAAATTGATCACAATCACATTGTGATATAGTAATGTGTCTACATGGCCACAAAAGCATCAACTTATCTTCGAATTCCTCATGGATGCCAAACCCATTTAATTGGAATCCATTTGTTAATGTATCCACAAACTTTAATCCATTTATTATATGTTCATGAGGCTAAGATGAGTCTTTGAGTCCTTAAAATCATGAGTGTGTGCGATTGATTGAGATAGAATAGAGTGAGAAGAGTCTAATGGTTGAACAAGAAATTCCTAATAGAGATCCAATAATTGACAGGTAGGCCTAGTAACTTATAACCTAGTAGAAGCCAAAGAGTGAGGTAGCAAGAAAAAAATGAGTGTAACCTTGAAAGTGGTGTTGTTAAGTGTTACATAAGCTCAAAGAGGCATTAAGAATTGTATTTTGTTTATGTTCAAACTCTTATGAATAAATTAATGAAGAGGCATTTGTTTCATTGAAAGATAGAATACTATGAGTCCATGAAGGCTAATTGGGAATCAAGAAAAGAGATAAGGTAAGACATCTTGTTTTGTTAATGAAGTTCATTTAATCTAAAGGATGTGACTTTATAGGTTTATTATAAATAAAAAGTGTAGATTAATAGTGAACTCATTGGTCTTGTAAGACCGATCCAATCTATAAAGGATAAAACTATTGAGTAAGTATTGAGAGAGGCAGATGTATTTAACAAAGTGAGATTGTACAGACCTAAGAAAAGAATTGTGAAATAAATCTCAAAAGAAACCTTGTAAGGTTAATAAATCAAGATTAGCCTTATGAATATTAAGAACAAATTTCAAATGATTATTTTTAGAAATATTTATTTCTTATTGAATAAAACAAAGACCCTTACAGAGATTTTATATAGCCAATAAAGGCTCTCAAAACATCCAAATAGATAGTTTGGAGAGTTTGGGAACTGACTCAATGAATCCATATGACAATCGACATCTGTAAATGGAGGAGGTGTCATTATTTGGAGGAGGTGTGTAGAAACATTAAAAATAAAGTAATGTTTGTCATAAAACTATGTTATGCTATCATGCTATACTATTATTCCCCCCCTTATTACATTATTTTTACAAATGTACTCCCTAAATAGCTCAAATTTCACCTTTATAAGGGATTTGGTGAGTATATCTACTATTTGTGCACCTATAGGGTAGTACTAAAGCTGGATGCAAGGGTTAGAAACTTGTTCTTGAATGTAGTGACATTTGACCTCTATGTGCTTTGTTCTTTCATGATAAACAAGATTTTTCACAAACTTTAACACACCTTGATTATCACAATAAATGATGGGTGGTTTCTTTTCATTATAGCCCATATCAACTAGTATGTGATGTAACCAAATCGCTTTGCACATATCTCCATTTGCGGTATGATATTCTACTTCAGTGGATTAGAGAGCAAAAATAGTTTGATTTTTACTAATCCATGAGATTGCTCTAGATCTAAGATGAAATATGAATCCTGATGTTGACATTATATCATCAACAGATTCAACATAGTCTAAGTCAATGTATCCCTGCAAGAAGAACTAACTATTCTTCTTGTATTCCTGACCATACTCAAGTATACCTCAAAAATATCTAAAAACATGCTTTGCTACAACCTAGTGACATTTCTTTAGTTCTTGCATAAATCTAGAGAGATAGCTCACAACAAAACATATATCTAGTCTAGTGTAGGTCAAGTAGATGAGACTCCCAATGAACTATCTGTAAAGATTTACATCTACTTGAGGTGAATCCTGAAATTGAGAGAGTTGTAAACCTTTCTCCATCGGTGTTGAAAATGGCTTACAATCTAACATTTTGTACTCTTCCAGGAGTGTCTTGGCATATTTTATTTGGGAGATAAAAATGTGATTTGGTTTTTGCTATATCTCCAAGCCAAGACAATAATGGAGTATCCCTAAGTCAGTCATGTTGAAGGAACTTTTGAGGTCATTCTGCACAATATGAACCTGATCTTCTAAACTTCTAGTGATCACAAGATTATCCACATATAGAACAAGAATGATGATATTTGTTCTTACATTCTTTATGCACAAGTTATAATCTAAGGGGCTACAAGTAAAACCATGCTACAAAAGGTGATCATCTATTTTGGTGTACCATATCCTAAGAGCTTGTTTCAATCCATAAAGTGATTTGATGAGATGACATACCTTTTTAGGATGTTTTTCATCAATAAATTATTTTGGTTGGGTCATGTATACTTCTTCCTTTAGATCACCATTAGGAAAAGCACTTTTGACATCCATTTACTAAAGTCACCATCCATTTTGTACTGTCAGTGCATAAATAACTCTAATGGTCTTGATCTTTGTAGTGGGTAAAAATGTCTCTTCATAGTCAATACCCTCTTTTTGAGCATATCTCTTTGCTATAAGTCATGCTTTGTGTTTATTAATAGGTCTGTATGCTTTGTATTTTGCTTTGAAAACCCATTTCTATCATATGGGTTTTTTTCAAATCAACCAGTTCCCAAGTTTGATTCTTCATGAGTGAGTCATACTTAACATCCATTTCTTTCTTCCGTTATGGTTGATTTAAAGATTCATGAACATTATTAGGTTCAAAGCTATCAACTATTGTACTAATGAGTGAAAAAATTACCTCGTGTCTCATCTGGCTCCTCATTTTGCCTCTGGATGAAGTATGGGAGTCTTTATTGGTGCTTAGTACCCACCTTGGATGAGAACTTTGCTACTATTATGAAGTATTGTGAATAAATACCTAATGGATGTTCTAATTCTCCAAGATCAACATATAGATCACCTTGTAGCTCTTTTTCCTGGTGAGAAGTCTCCTCATCATCTAACTCAAGAAGTAATCAATGAGAGGTGGTTGGTATTGATTCACTATTTGGCATTAATGAATCAAAGGATGACTCATCAAAACCACATCTCTACTTTCATAGATTTTCCTCAACTCAGGATCCTTGAGATGATATTCCTTTGAGGTAGTGCTATAGCCCAATAGGATGCACAAGATTGTTTTGGACTTGAGTTTATTTCTCTTTTGAGTTGGTACATGCATATATGTTGTACAACCAAATAGTCATACATGATAAATTGATGTCTTCTTACCACTCCATACCTCTTCTATCATTTTATCCTTCAAAATTTTCATTGGTGACATGTTAAGAAGATACACAACTGTCTGGATTGCTTCTACCCAATAGCATTTCTCCAGCTTCATTATTGATAGCATATAGCAAGCCATTTCCATCACTTTGTGATTGCATCGCTCAATAATGCCATTCTATTGAGGTGTGTAGGGAGCAGTCAAATTCTATTTTGTTCCTTGCTAGTTTAGGAATGCCAATAATTTCTTTGACGTGAATTCCCCCTCGATCTGAGTAGAGGTGAAATAGAAGTTATCTGGTCTCCTTTACAACTTGATGATAGAAGACCTAGAAATGATCAAGGGCTTCACCCTTCTTTTTTAGGAAGAATACCCACATCTTACATGAGTAGTCATCCATGAATAGTTGGAAGTACTTGTATACTAAGAATGAAGTAGGTAGTGGGCCATTCAGATCAGTATGAACATCCTCCAAATGCTTCTTAGCATGAAAGGATATTTCTCTAAATAGATACCTATGTTGTTTACCTACAAGGCATCCATGGAAAATAGGCAAGGAACTAGACAACTTGGGAAGTCCATGTACCATCCCTTTAGAACTTAAACGGTATAAAGATCCAGCTGATAGATGACCACAATGGTAGTGTAAAATGGTAGTGGATTCTATTGTTGATGTAGATAGAGCTACTGTAGAAGATGAAATAGTATCTAAAGCAAATAATTTATCTTTCAAAAAAGCTTTAGCAAGAACTTTACCTTTTTGTGAAATCAGGTAAGTTTTAATGCCATTTTTGATAAAAAAATTTCCACCTTCATTTGATGATTCAAAAGCTGACTGATTGATAAGAGATTAGATGTCAATCCAAGAACATATACTACCTTTGTAAGTGTACATTTTTGTGTTCTAAAGGGAATGGGAACTTGACATATTCCTTATCGTTAGTCATCCTATCCCAATCTCTAGTGGGTTGGTCTGTCAGTAAATCAAACAACTTCTTGTCACCTATCATGTACTTAGTGGCACATGAGTCAATCAACCAGATATTCCTCATGGGCTATGAGGTTTGGGAGACTAGTACTATATTCTTGTCTTCATCAGTTGTAGATTCATCATCTTGATGGGCAATGAGATGACCCTTCTGATTGCATTGGTGGGAACATCTTTTTGACTTCTGAATATCATACCCTAATGTGTTTGGCTTGCTAGTAGATCCTCTTTTTTGGCTATTATACTAGTAGTTATCTATGTCATGAGTGTTGGTATGACAAATGTGACACCATCTCTTCAAAGTCTATGATTGATGACGAGATAGTTGCTATTGCTATTATTTTTGTGGTTGCTTCTCTAAAGGTCCCTTATGATATTTTTGACCTCATTACTTTTTTGAGGTAAGATCATTATCTTTGAACTCATCTTGAGTTGAGTTGATAGCTTCTTCTTACTGTAATACGTTCACGAACTCTTCAAATGACACTATTCATTTGGAGATGTTCAGTGTCATGACGAACACTTTGAACTGTGAAGGGAGTGCTCACAAGGTGATCTAGATCAAGAGTTCATCATCTACCATCTCACCTAGTGATAGTAACTCTGTTCGTAGCTCAACTATTCGATGTAAGAATTCCTCAACTTTTTTGTCAGTGAGTGTATGAAGTTTTGACTGCCAATAGAGGATCTTCATCTAATTTTTTGCCTCATATATATTTGCTAATTTATCCCATGCTATCTTTGCTTTGTCAACATCCTTGATATGCAATTTCACATCATCAGTGATTCTTAGCAAAATCAACATTAGAGCCTTAGCATACTTTGTGAGTGCATCGAGATCAGTGGGAACTTGCATGGTCCCTATCACGATGCCCCATAGTCCTTAGAACTAAAGGATCGTACGCATCTTTGTTTTCCAAACAAAACAACATAATTTGGCCCTTTAAGAAGTTAGGCATTCGAGAGGAGTAATTTTGGAGCAGACATCTTCAAAATTTTACAAGCAAAAATTGTATTTATTTGCTTTAATATAAAAACTGTATGTACCTTGTTCAGGGTTTTTGCTCATATCTCGTCTTGGACAACTCGACTGAGTTGCTCACGTCTCAGATTTATGGGCTCTTTTCAATTACTTTGTCCTCTTATTTTCAAGTCATAGCTCTCGGTTTGGGTCTCTATATATAAATCAACCTTACTCGTGGCTCGAAAAGCCCTACCAATAGGTGTATTTCCTTCTTCCTTCAACTTTTCTAACTTTCACACAAGTGTCAAACAAATTGCTTGGCATTATTGAGCTCAGGCGTGGATTCTAGTCAGCTTTCACATTGTTTCTTAGGCGTCAATTAGCTCTGTTAATTGCTTTGATCAGGCAGGTTCACCCCTTGCCTTTTCCTTTGTGGCTCAGCTTCTAGCTACGCGTCGATCAAGAGAGTGCACACCATAGTTACAGATCTTCATGCTTCTATTTGTAGATTTTCTTTATCGCTTCTCCTTCCCCACACTTCTACTTCATCAAGGTCAGGGTGCTGTCACTTTTTTGCTGTTGCACTGCACTTTGTCTCAGTGATTTGCACGCTGGACTTCTTCGGACTTTTCTTTTGCTGTGACACTACTACACTGCTACGTCATTCTATTGATTGCCACTTCTCATGCCAAAGTACTGCTATACGTCGCTGCATCTAAGCTGGTTATAGGTTGTGGAGTCGAGACATATTATGCATACTTGGACAAAATCATGCAGGTCAATACAGCAAGTGACTTATTGGTAGCTTCTCGCATTCGCCGTTGGCTGTCTCCAGTTGTTGCGTCTACTCCCACATTACTTCTTCTATCTCTCAGGTGATTTCCATAGGCCTTGATCACTTTTGCACTGGCTCACTCGAACTCTCACAAAATTGGAAGCTCTGATACCAGAGATTGTTAGAAATATTTATTTGTTATTGAATAAAACAAAGACCCTTATAGAGATTTTATATAGCCAACAAAGGCTCTTGAAACATCCAAACCGACAGTCCGGAGAGTTCGAGGACCGACTCAATGAATCCATAAGACAACTGACATCCGTAAATGGAGGAGGTGTCATTATCTGGAGGAGGTGTATGGAAACATTAAAAATAATGTAATATTTATCCTAAAACTCTGTTTCACTGTCATGCTATGCTGTCAATTGTATATGGGGTACGGACCTAAATTGCATCAAATTATGCTAGTGATTGGGACCTTGGATGGCAATGGTAATGAAGATTATCATTAATAAGTTAAGTGTTGTAGTGAGTCATTGCAAGGTAAAGAGCATTGATGACTATCAAAGGAAAGCCACTAGAAGCACGAGTCATTGTGAGAAGTGATGATAAAAGTGTTGAGCTTGATAACATTCTCTTAAATAAGAAGTTTATCTTTGTTATATATAGGAGATAATTTAATTCATCTTGTAAATTCAAATAGGGTTAAAAAGATCAAACATCTTAAGAAGATTAGAATATAGCTTGAGACCAACCTAAATGGAATAGAATTATTGTCGTTGTAGAGATGACAGACTTAAACATGTAAGAGTTGATGCAGACCTATAACAAGTAGTTGTGAATCATACCTCCTTGAAGGATCATACTAAAGGAATAAATAGAATAAGAATTGGCCATTAAGAATGTGATGAGATTGATTAAGTGACATGAACAAGTAAAAGTTTGAGTAAGTAGGAGTATGGTCCTAGACATCATCATATAAGGATTAAAGAGTAGATGATTGTTATCAATCTCTTAAGGTTCATTACCTTAGGAATGGTTAAAAGCCCTTTATAACATAATTTAAATTTTCAAACATAATCTAAAATGACATGTAATAAAATTTAAATGAAACAAGTAAATAGTAAACAACACATGCAAATGTAAAATATACATAATGATGAAGCACTTAACTTAGAGCAAAATATGGATTTTTTAAAAGCCCCATATGAAGTCATAATGATCACTAACAAATAATATGTGTAAACATTAAACGATCATAATAAAAAATACACTTAGGTAAAGGAAGCTCATTTTTTTAATAATATATATGTGTATATGCAAAGTTCTATGTCAAAATTCAATTTAAACAATACAACATATGCCAAGAAAAAATGTAGGTCATAACATGTATATATATGAAATGCACCATATAAGCATACAATGTTGTCCATATTAGCATAAAAAATTGATTCTACCTATAACTAGACCCCAAACACAACAACTAAATCTCCTCTTCCTCATTTCCTCCAAATAAATTACTCTTTGTTGCCATAGATGTAGAGCTAGGGGTGTTAGATGCCTCAATATGAGAAGAGACTCTCCTCTCAACATGTGAATCATCAGATATTTGATCCATAGCCTCTTAAAAGCATTGTGTCTACACAACATATGAAGTATAAAATTTAATGCATTAAAATTAAATATTAAAAATGGTAACATTTTCAAGAATAATATTTTGAAAAATGATTCTAGATTCATCGTATTCCATATAAATGGTTGTCTAGGGCTACGAGAATGCATATACACCCGTTATGGAGAATCCTATGGAACATACATATATATTTAGATCTAGATGTGCATATGTTTCTGTAAATATGACATAGAATATCATTTCTTGAAGTTAAAAAATAATTTTACTGTGTTCTCTCCTATCTCCATTCCCGAACCATAGGAGATAGTGGATCCTCAAATGTAACCACAACATCAAGAAAACATTCTTGTCATCCATGATGGGTACTCATAACATCTATCATCATATATAAAACCAATTAATGAATAATGTGTGAATTCAATGAGCATGAGAAAAATTATATGACTATAATATATATCTTATAACATAGTTTTTTGTTTAAGAGACACTAAATAAACATCAATATATATGTAATTTTAAAGTTTCTAAAATTGAGTATAGGGTAAATCAATGTCATTTACGACATCTACAATAGATTCAAGGCCTATTGAGCTACTCAAAATATCGCTAAACATCTATACAAACAACAAATAAAAAATTCAATCAAATAAATTAGTCAATTAAGTAAACACATACTAGAAAATAAACTTAATATTCTTTTACAAACTTAAACAAGCTATAATTAAAATTAAACTTGTGTATAAAATAAATATGGTGAAGTAGATAAATATTGCACAATAGGTTGACA
Source organism: Torreya grandis (assembly GCA_037957365.1). Taxonomy (NCBI): domain Eukaryota; kingdom Viridiplantae; phylum Streptophyta; class Pinopsida; order Cupressales; family Taxaceae; genus Torreya; species Torreya grandis. The sequence goes on from JARHVA010001947.1 coordinate 344,480, forward strand.
TGTCCTTAAAGGAGTTGGTGATGCTAATATAGCTATCATAATGTTTGGCATGCTATTGTCATGTATTATTGAAGCATGTATAGATGATGTATTCTCTATCATGTTAGTCTCCTAAGGACCTAAAACAACTATAGAAGGAATACACTCAAGTGTCTTGGTATCCTTAGGTACTAAAGGAACTATAGATCGAATATAATGAGAAGTATTGGTGTTCTAAGATTCTTAAGCAACTGTATATGACATAAATTATTAGGTAATATGATGCACAAATGTAGTTCTAGTCTACATAGATGTAATATGTGTATGTTGCACCTGAATAAGAGTTCTTGTACACTTCCTCCCACATGATGTGCAATGATGCATAATAACTATTGCATGAGTATGAGGAGGGACACTAGAACCAAATCAATACTACCAAAACCACTAGCACCACTAGCAACACTACCACTACCACCAATACAACTACTACCAACAACATTAGTGCCACTACCACTAACACCAATACCAATACTAGACATCTC
>JARHVA010001947.1:350000-460000 GCA_037957365.1 Torreya grandis
TTCTCTCAAGAACTTCTATACAATAATTTTAGCAAGGTTTTTATAGCATGAAGCTTGATTTGATTGATTATTTGATAATAATATTATCCAAAATTTTGAGTGCTTATTAACCTGATCTCATACTTACATTATCCTTCAAATTGTGGAGGAAAGGTTAATTTATAAAATTTTGGAGGGAAGGATTAATGGATAGGATAAATCTATATTTATTTGAAATATTCAATTTTGGATGGTGGACATTTAGTCTATAGGTGAAATTAATTTAATGAGGAAGTTGTGGGATTCATTAGATTATTAATGATACATTCAAATGTCTTAAATAGGTTTGTTTTAATGTCTTAATGAGGTCTGAATAGGTTTTTTAATGATTAATGAGGAGGTTAAATGGATTAAATGAGATGGTTGAATAATTTTATTATTGTTATTATTTATTTGTTTATTTAAAATTATGTGTGCATAGATTAATTAGTGACTAATTAAATAACTATTGTTTATTAATTAAATGATTAATGAGAGGTTTGAGTGTATTAAATACATTTTTTAATTTCTTAAAGAGGTTTGAATAATTTTGTTAATGAGTAATGAGAAGGTTAAAACATGAATGTCGATAATAGATGATTAGTGAAGACACTAACATGGTGGAATTAGGGTCCTAAACTAGATTAAATCAAAAAATTAGAAATTTTAGTCTCATGAAACTAATTACTCCATTTTTAAAAATCCACTGGTGGCTAAAGCCTTGCCCCATTTTTAAAAAAATGTGGTTTCCTTAACTATGAGGGCCTTTCTCCATCTCACCTTATAACTATCACCACTATGGCTATTGGAGACCTAACTATGTGTCTATCTCCTTGATCTCTAGATACATCACTTATAACTCTTCTCACACTTATATCCCATCCTTCATCTCCTTTTATTTTTGCCTCATCACCATCTATCATGGCTATTAACCATCTCATCCTCTACCACCACATCCTTTGAGGCTAAACTCTCAAAATCATAGTATTTGCTCCATTACCAATACCATAACTAGTTTTCCCCTTTATTTGTAACTTAATTTTTAGTCCAAAAATCCATCAAAAAACTAAAAAACAATAGAAAAATATTTAAAAAAAAAAACAAACTAGAAACCAAATTTAATATGAAAAGATTTAAAGTGTAAATTAAAAACAAAGAAACAAACCTCAATTCCTACTCAAAATGTAACATACCCTCCAATTTAATGATGAAAGAGAAACACACATGAAAATTCACCTTTACTTATAAAATGAAGGCTCCTCCTCGTTTGGATAGATGTTATTTTGATCTTTGGATTGTGGTTTTTCTCAAAAACTTCTATGCAATAATGCCAATAGTACATTGATAACACAATGCTTGATTTGATTGATTATTTGGTGACAAGATTGTCCAGATTTTCAAATGCTTATTCTCATAATATCATACTTTCACGATATTTCACATTGCAGAGGGAAGATAAATCTATATAATTTTGGAGGGAGGGATGAATGGATAGGATAAATCCATATTTATTTTAAATATTCAATTTTTAATGTGAGAGAGTCGGTATATGGGTCAAATTAATTCAATGAGGAGGATGAGGAAGTTGTTGGATTGATTATATGATTAATGAGAGGTTTGAATGTCTAAAATAAGTTTTTTTGAATGTTTTAATGTCTTAAAGATATTTGAATAAGTTAGTCGATGATCAATGAGGAGGTTAAATGGATAAAATGAGGTGGTTGGCTAATTCTATTATTTATTATTTGTTTATTTGGAAATATGTGTATATGGATTAATTAGTGACTAATTAACTAACTAATATTAATTAATTATTACTCCAAAAACTCCATTCATTAATATAACGTAACCACTTTTATCTACCAAATAATAAGAACTAACATATGAAAGAGATATGTGATACTTGAGCATCACCTAGGAAGACATTTCAATTCAATTTTTTTGTCTTAGGTCATTTTCGTAGGTCTAATAGAGTGTATTCCATTGGTCATAGGTATTAGGTTTTCATAAAATTTGAATTCGGTCTCATTTTGCATTTCCCACCCATTTTTAGATTGGAATTTTCTAGACTAGAATCTTATCTTTTGATCAATTTTGGCTTGGTTAATCTTGTCTTAGAGTCTTGTCATGAAGTTTGAGGGCTTAGAATATTGCTAAGAATCTTTCTTAGGTTGGTACACCATGTTTGTAATATTTTCATGCAATGTTCAATGAAATCATAACTAACTCTACCCCCCTCTCACATATTAATCAGGGGTTAAGAGAGTTAGATCATCAAAACATGGTTATTATGCATGATTCAGGTAGTTATGGGTGAAAATAACATAAACAAAATGTTGAACCATTTTTAAGGTTACTTAACCATGTAATAAATGAGTTTTGTGAAGACTGAGCAAGTTTGTACTATGTAAAATAGTGTTTTGTATTCAAATTTTCTGAATGCCAAACAAAAGTAAACTTGAATTGAATGTTCATTGTTGGTGGCAAAATATTGATTGTTTCTTAATAATTTACAAGTTAAACAATAAGACTCTCAAAATTCATCTTATGCAGTTCTGTAGAAAGTTAGACACATAAATTCTATTTCTAAGATAATTTACATTATTTTAATCATCTATATAAATTCATGTAGTTATATTTAGATCATATAAATATTATAGTGGTGGTTATAGCCCTTAAAACCATAATTTATGTTTGAAAACCTTTATTTATTGTCTTTTGGTCCTGTGTCAAACCTTGTTTAGGGTTTATGAACAAATTATATTTGTACACTCTAAAAACTTCTCAAGATCCCAAATTTTACTTGAGGCCCAATTGAGTGGTTGTAGAGACCTAATTGAGGCCTAATTGTAGAAAGGCCTTGTGGAGTTGATAGAATTTCCTTGAGAGTTCACAACAAAAAATTTGATTAAAGATGTAAGGAATTAATGGGTATCAAAAAATGTGTTTAGGTTTCTTCGAAGCTATGTGAATTGTTGAAACCTAAAATATTTGTGCCTAAATAGGGCTACAAGGAGACTAGCCCAAAAACAAGAAACTTGCATTTTAAAGTTGAACTAATCTTGGACATGAAGGTTAGTAAGAGAACTAGACGCAAGGACTATTACCAATACTTGATAAAGTGGAAACTTCATCCTTTATAATATGATACTTGGATGAAAAAAATAGACATCATCAATCATGTAGGTACTTTTAAAGACCTCATAAACAAAAGTTCATGAGTCAAAATTTATGCTCTTAGGGAGTATGATATAATAGCATCACCTAGGAAGTCGTTATCATTTAATTTTTTGTCTTAGGGCATGTTAGCAGGTATAATAGAGTGTATTTTATTGGTTATAGGTCTTAGGTTTTCATAAAATTTGAATTTTGGCTCATTTTGCATTTTCCCACCCATTTTCAAATTTGAAGTTTCTAGACTAAAATAGTGACTTTTGATCAATTTTGGCTTGGTTAATCTTGTCTTAGAGTCTTATCTTGAATTTTAAGGACTTTTCATGTTGTTAAGAGTCTTTCTTAGGTTGGTACACCATGTTTTTAATATTTTCATGTAATGTTCAATTAAACCATAACCAACTCTACCCCCTCTCACGTACTAGTCAGGGGGTTAAAAGAGTAAGATCATCAAACAATGGTTGTTATGCATCAATTAGGTATATAGGGGTGTAAATAATAATAATAAAAAAAGTTAAACCAGTTTTAAGGTTATTTACTCATGCAATAATAGATATTTGTGAAGACTGAGCAAGAGTGGACTATGTAAAATTGGGGTTTGTATTCAAATATAATGAATGCCAATCAAAAGCAAACCTGAATTGAATGTTCATTATTGGTGGATCAATCTTGATTTTTTCTTAATAATTTTCAAGTGAGTTCTAGTCCCTTTCAGGTGTTCAACAAGAATAATCTCAAAATTCATCTTAAGAAATTTTGTAGACAATCATTTTGTGCACAATTAGGTAGGTAATTTTTAATTTGGAGATAATTTACATTGTTCCAATCATTTATATCAATTCATGCAGTTGTTTGTAGACCGTATAGACCTTCTAGTGGTGGTTAGATCCCTTGAAACCATAATTTATGTTTGGAAACCTTGATCTACAATCTCTCAAGCCTGTGTCAAACCTTGTCTAGGATTTATGAACAAATTGTGTTTGTACACTCTAAAAACCTTCTCAAGAGCCCAAATTACATTTGAAGTTTGTAACCATTGTCCTCAACTGATTTTGAATACTTATTTAATATTTTTCATGTGTAGAGAGCTTTATAGAAAAAACTCAATTTGGCTAGTTGTATAGACCTAATTGAGGCCTAATTGCATAAAGGTCTTGTGGAGTCGATGGACTTCTCTTGAGAGTTCAAACCTAAAACTTTGTATGAAACTGTAAGGGCTTAATGGTTATCCAAAAATGTGTTTAGGTTATTTTGATCCTTTGTGAATTATGCCAACCTATAAACTTTGTGCCTAAATAGGGTTACGAGGAGACCAGGCCAAAAATAAGAAAATTCCATTTTGAAGTACAAACTCTCTCCCTTTACATCAATATCTAACATATATATTGAATTGAAGCAATGTTACACCATACATATGTATTATACATTAAGGAAGTTAAACTATGTCGAATCTTATAGGAATACGTCCATGACATAATTTTATTAAATCAATATGTACACTATGTTAATCATCCTAACAATATAAGCAGTGATCTAAAAATACTATTAAAAAGTGTTAGTAATCCTATTACCAATGTCAATAATATCAACAAATGATCTAAAACAATTCAACTAACAACAACCTACTTAACCATGTTTTAAAATAACATTTAAAATGGGGTAAGTAGATGTGTAAATAAATTATAAAGACGTAATAAACCTCAAAAATATTCCATTTGAAATGAAAAGTGTCTCACGCATCAATTTGCTTAACTATATTTTTAAAAATAAAATAAAATGGGGTGTGTGTGTGTGTGTGTGTGTATATATATATATATATATATATATATATATATATATATATATATATATATATATATAAGCCTTTTATGTATCATACAAACTAACAAATGTTTCATATAAAATGGCAAGTGTTTTATGCATCATTTAAATTTTTGCATCTCTTTAATTCGTAAAATAAATAACTAATAAATACTTATCAAAATTAAATCTTTTATTCCTTGACATCGTCATCAATATTTATATACTCAAACATTCATCCTTTGACATATTTTCATACGTATACAAAAATATATATATATATTTTTAAATGGTAAAAAAATAAATAAATAAATTACTTTACTTATTTCACAATATGATTTAAAAATTTCAACATAATTATTATCTTTGAAACCAAATTATATATAAAAATTAAAACTTTATCATTAAGTATTCTGTGACCTAAGGATGGCCCTTCAATTACTTTTCCCATTGCATTTGTTCCTCTTAGGATTGGTCCGTCCTTCCCCACTAGTTTTTGTGACGACACAAAGCTTTTATGCAGTACCGTGTGAAGGATTCTTTTTGACACGTGTCTAATCAATTGTTAGTGCTTTAGGTGCTTTTTGACACTTGCTCAATCAATTGTTAGTGCTTTAGGTGCTTTTTGACACTTGCTCAATCAATTGTTAGGGGTTTTTCTCATCCATAAAGAAGCCCTTGGAATTCCTCAAACAAATGAAGCCAAGCCATAATTTGATCTGCAAATTTCAAGACCAGTAATGGGGAGTGAGCTGTGCAAATTGCAGAGGGTATATGATGTTGGTGGTGTTTGTGACTTAAAGCGTTATGTGTATCGGTTAATAATTCAGCCCCTTAATTGCTGTTATGAATGTTGTAATAAAGTTATGAGGAAGGAGGAGCAGAATTGTGCAATCAAGAGAAAGACAATGATAACTTGGCGTTATACCACGCTCATGCAAAACTTGCAAGTAAATGCTCGCCTTAATAACAACTGATCTTAAGCTAGTTGGATCTAAAACAAACACAAAAAACGGTAGAGAATTTTATTATAACAGAGTTTTATGTTGTACTAGATTGAGAATGAAAGTTTGAAATTGTGAATGTTTTTCAAATTCTGTTCTAAATGCTCGCCTTAATAACATCTGATCTAAATCTGGTTGGATCTGAAACACAAAATAAAATATTGGAGAATGTTATTATAACAGTAGTTACTGCTTTATTAGATTGAGGATGAAAGTTTGAAATTGTAAATATTTCGTAGTCTCTGTTGTAAACGGTCATGTAGATCTTTGTATTAATTTTCTACACTTCTAATTAAAACTTTCAGATGGTTTTGACGATTACGACTCCATTTTAACACTCAGTCAAGCTGGGCCAAAATTTCCACGATCATCAAATCGTCAAGCTTCACTCTTTCATAGTTGTACGAAGTTTTTTAGTGCACATATTTTTCTCCTAAATTCCTATTGGTATTTATGTGTTATTATGGACAAAGTTTGAGGAAAGATTTTTATTCTAATTTTTATTTTCTGAGTTTATATTATAAAAATGAGAAACAGAAATTTATTTGGTACAAACGTTTACGTTTTATTTCTCTTTTAACTACAGATTTCTGGATTGGGCTGAGTTTTGTAATGGATCCACTGTACAAATAAAGCTAACTTGGTTTCATTCCCTACCGTTTACGTGGTTTTAAATATTTATTTTGCCAAAAGTTTGTTCTGCTATGGTGAAGTGGTAGATAAGAGAGAGATGATCATTTTATTCATTTCGTATAAAAACTGGGTAAGATGGACTACATAATATGCACAGAATGCACTAAATGTATTCGTTTAACTCCTTCCAGATTTCCCACTGTTATGGAGAAGCCAATGCTGTCACAGATTGGCTTGCTAACAAAGCCATGGAGTTGGGTGCAAAACGGGGAGGGATTGTTCCTTTAGATGAACTGTTGGAGAGAGATGCCTTGTTTGGGTCGTTGGCCTTGTAACATGGTGCCGGGTGGTTAGATGGAAATGATGCTTCATCTACTGATGGCTACAAACTCCTTTAGGGGGGCTAACGGCTCAGTTAGTGTCAGCCCTTTGTGATGGGATGGATTATTGGCTGTTAATTTGGCTTGCTAACAAAGCCATCAATCAAGGTATGCCAGAATGGAGTTGGGTGCAAAACGGGGAGGGATTGTTCCTTTAGATGAACTGTTGGAGAGAGATGCTTTGTTTGGGTCGTTGGCCTTGTAACATGGTGCCGGGTGGTTAGATGGAAATGATGCTTCAACAACTGATGGCTACAAACTCCTTTAGGGGGCCTAACGGCTCAGTTAGTGTCAGCACTTTGTGATGGGATGGATTATTGGCTGTTAATTTGGAGGAAACTCTTAAGATTTTTTCTGTAGGCTCAAGTTAACGATGGTACTTCAGTGTAGATTTTTTTACCAGCGGGAGATCTTGGCACTTCACAGTGAGAACCAGGAGAATGTATATCACCTAATATTTTAAAGGCTTCTTGGTTGGTGTCCTTTCCATGCGATGGGAAGGGTTTGCCATCTGGGGAGGCCATTAATATTGAATGGTTCTTCTCAGTTTAAATCATGGGGTGCTGTGATCACGAGACTCAGCACTTTTTATTTGCTAGATTGATGGCGCTTTGGGATGGTAAAGGCTCATAGTACAATGACTGGATGGTGATCTATCCCATTAATGGTCATATTGTTTTGCCACCTTTCTTTTTTAAAAGGTAAGTATGGTTGACGTTAGACATTTAACGGATTGGCAGTTATTTATACGACCTCTCTAACCCCATCCATAGCAGCAAGTGGTGCTGTCCAGTCTACTATTCCCTTAAGTGCTCGTTGACTTTTGAATTATGGTTTGATGTTTTTGGTGTGTTCGAATGTTTGTGTAGAGCCTACGTTCTCTTTTCTTATGACTAGCCATGTGTTGTTTGGGTATTTTTATATCCGTTAATTACCCTGTTAATGCAAGCTTTTTGATATTTTCACTGCTATTTTTTTTATATAACTCTTTTAATATATCTGGTCCCTTTTTTAAAAATAAAAATATATTTGTTTATGGCTTCATGGATAAGAAGAAGAGGAAGCATTCACATTAAAAGTTAGAATTGCGATAATTTGAATATGGTTGCATTTAAGTCAGGATTTCCTTGAATTAGATTTTCATGATTATGGTTAAAGTCACACTGGATGGTTAACATAATTGGCTTCAATCTTATTCGTTAGTTTGTATAATGGTAAAAGTAAATTTTCCATCCATATAACTGTCGTATGGAATAGGGCATCATAATTTATTGAAAGGTACTTTTAAAATATATTTTCTTTTGGGTTAATCATTGCTTTAGACGATCTTAAAAGGTATGAAGAATATTTATTCGACCAAAATCATTTTAAAATATATATTTTTTTAATTTCAAAAGTAAAATAAATGGAACAAGTTGATCTATCATGATTCATATGAAAAATATGATTGTAAACTATGTATGTCTATTTATATGCATCTTTATACCATCTTTTTGTATAGAAGAGAAGGGTAGTTTTGAGGACTCATGAATCTCTATTTACATTTTAAAATTGTAATGAAGAATATTTCAGAAAAGCAAAATTTGTGATGAAGAGCACTTCAAAAGAGAAATTTATCATTTTAAAATAATAATTATAAAAGGAAATAAATTGTAAGGATACGCAAACAAGCAAAGAAGGATTAATATAAGTGATATAAAGAATTCTTAATAAAAAAATTTCTTGATGTTACTATCATATATCGAAAGGATTTTCAATAAAATCTACTTTTATAACAAAAGTAAAAAATATTTTAAAATCAACAAAAGGTCATCTAAAATAAGCAAATCAATCCACCAACATTTTTTTCAATAAAAAAGTGAAATCAACATTGATAAGCATTATAAAAAATAAAATACTTAATGTAAATTAAAACTATTAAGGTTGTGATTATAAAAATTATTATAAGTGTAAAGTGAGAGAATATAGTTTTTGATAAATATATATGAAATTTAATTATTATTATAAGGATTAGTTTTGAATCATGCAGAGACCTTATCTTAACAAATTAAAAAAGGATCCTTTACTTGAAAAAGGATATTTAATCTAATATTTTTTTATAGTGAATTAGGTAAGTATCATTATAATTAATTAAAGTTATTTATATAAGTAATTCTAGTCCTTTTTTATAACATATATTTTTCTTTGAAAATATATTATGGGGTGATCTAAAATATCAATTAAAATTTTTATAAACAATTTTTCCAAAAAAATATTTATACATATTATGGAGTGTGAAAGCTTTGTATATTTTATTTCATTCATTATTTATTAAATTTATTTATAAAATAATTCTTAATTTTCTAAAATATAATAAAATATTAGATCTCAATCAAGGCTTTTCTAAATAACTATAACTTTTGACTTTTGTCTTCTCATTATGATATTGATTACGCATTTAAAAAATTATGTATTTAATAATTGGATTTAACTATTAACATTATTACTAAAGAGGAACAAATTATTAAATGGAGTTCAATAATTGAGATATAATACGTACATGAAATAAATAAAATAAAATAAAAAGAGACTACTATTTATTATAAGATTTAATCACAACATGCCATATAAAATGTCTATTATAATTGGTCACCTATTCAAAACTACTAGTTCAAAATCTCTTTTAATAAAACAATTTAAAATTAGAATTTCCCTCCAATTAAATACACAAATGAAAATGGTGGTGTGACAAGGTCATATATTACATAATGAAACAAGTTGCATGTACCCATGAAATAATTGTGTGATTTTATCTACCCACAAAGTTAGGGTGTACAATTATTGATCCCACTCCCGTAAGTGTTCATGAAAACCCCTTTACCTATTATACAACTAGTGTATGTGTGTGTGTCTATGTGATGTCCGTAAATATCAATCCCAAACTATATATCTTAAATTTGTCATATATCATATTTATTTATAGTGATAGATGACCTAAACACAAGAGATTAATGACTTCTCTAAAAAATAAGAGAAAAAATTATATGACTATATAATAAATATCAAATTTAAATTTAAAATTATCCTATAACAATCAAATAAATGTTAAATTTTAACATCTAATCAACATTAAAATCTATTAACATTGCCACTTATTGTTATAAAACCTATAAACTTAATATTAACCATTGTATTCTTTTAGAAAACATCCATATTTGAATCTAAAGGAATGTTTCCTACATAATATATGAATACATTAACTTGAATATCTTACCTAACTTGAATGCATTGATAATCTTTTAATATTTATTTATGTTATATTATTATTTAATAATTTAAATATAAATGTAATTTAGTTGAAAAACACACATCAATCATTTTTTATAAATATTATATATTATATTAGAGGAATTTCTTAATAAAACTTTTATCAAACTTTTCAATTTTTAGTCTCTAAAAAATTAAAATTAATATACATTGTAATCATAAGACAATAATTAATATATTATCCAAGATAAAAATGTATCATATTTTAAAACATTTATTAAATTTTATATCTAAAAATATTTAAATTGTTATTAATAAAAAAAATCTAAATTTTAATTTATATATTTAATGTTTAAAAAAAATTACATATTTTTAAAAAATCATTCACATTACATTTTTCAGAAACAATTAATTGTTTTTATCTATCAAAACTAAAACATTTTGAAATGTTTGTTAGCTTCTTCACTCGAGCATAAGTACATGAGAAACGCTGCAACAATGTGCTTTGTCCCATGTGATAATGTTAATACATAACATGATCATGTTATTGTAAAAATAATAACGCGATCATGTTCTTGTTGTTTTACACAAAAAACATCTGAACATGTACATGAAGCCAATTTTGGTTAATAGATAATGTGAATGCATTATTATGAAAGCAATAATGTGATCATGTTCCTATTTTTAGACACATAAAAGCATCTAAACATATAGATGAAGCTAATCTTGATTCAAATCTTATTTTTACTACTCTAAATGTCAAGTATAAGTTACATTTATATTGTTGCATTTATTTCCTAATACGATGTGTAAAATAGTTTTTTAAAATCCAATATGGTCAATATTTAGGCATTTTCAGGGTCTAAGATATGAAACTACGGATTTTAGGGTATAAATTTTGTAATTGATGTCCATTTTTGGTAAATATATAGGCATTTTTTAGGTTTTTGTGCCTTCTACACTGCTTCTTAGTATTTCTAGGAGTCTTAGGTTTGTCAAAATTGAACTTTGTAAACCACTGACTTTGAACTTGATCAATGGTGGTGTGATTAGGGTAATATAGGTCACATTGATGACTTACACATCAAATAACAAATTTTTGTTAATTTCACTTATTCATCATTTCACCCTCATCCCTGATCACTTCTTACTCATACCTCATCACCCCTAATCATTGTATCCTCATTCTTCATTGTCCCTAATCACTTGATCATTGACCTTCACTATCTCTCATCATCTTTAATCACTCCCTCATCATTCTTGATTACTCCCTCATTAACCCTCACTATCCCTCATCATCCCTAATAACTCACTCCTCATCCCTCATCATCTACTTCCCACTAATTGGCAACATGACATTTTTCTGCACCACTCACTCCTCTCCGTGTTGCTTTTTCTTTTCTGATTAGTTGACCCCCCTCACGCGTATTCCAAACTTTAAAAAGGGCGTGGCCCGTAGAATCAATGACTAAAATTGATAGCCATTTTTGGTAGATCATATTAGATGTAAGATGAAATTCTTAAACAAATTTTTAATTTTATATATATATATATATATATATATATATATATATATATATATATATATATATATATATATATATATATATATATATATATATAATTATGATAGAGAAAATTAATTGTCAAATTTGATTTATGTGTGGTATATTGTTGATAAAGTGATAACTAATTTATAATTGTATATTTATGGTGAAATATTTTTTACATCAATAGGCATGTATAGCACTGAGCCTTCCATTCTATACATGATCAAAGACCGATATTCAATGTTGTCAATAATCAGACAATCGGGTCTTCTTTCTTTTGACACATGCTTCTTATTGATGTCAATGCATGGCAACGTTTATGAATGCTCACCAATGATGTGTTTGAAGAAATACAATGTCGTAATGTTTGATAGTGATGTGCTAGTAGATATAGATCATTGCAAGGTTAAATATTATTATATTTTTCCAATGGATGGTAGTTTTGAAATTACTATGTGCAGAAGGACACAAAAGTTTGCATGATATGTTATTAACATAAATGAATGATGTCAATAATAGTTTATCATGTCACTATCATAATGTAAGTGTATATATGAGGTCATAATCTATGAGAAAAAGTTTAATATTGTATTGAGAGTGTTAAAAAAAAATATAAACTTATTTACCATAGTTGTTTTTCTCTATTTCTTATGATAGAAAAAATAGGTATTAATTTTATTTTTTGGTATTTTTTATGTTAGTTTTTTATTTTAATTATTAATAAGAAGTTCAACACTTGATTGCCTTTGTCTGTAAAATAGTCTCAATTAGATTTCATAGAAAGTTTTGATATATGATAGCAACTTTAATATTTTATTGAGAACATGGGAAAAATATCACATAGATACAAAACAACCATGATCAATTTGTTGAATATTTTAATAGGTAATGTGGCCTAAGAACCTTATCACTGTGTTGCATTTATATTGAGATTACTTAAATATATTTTACATATATTCAAATTAAGAGTAATAATATAGTATGAAAGTTTATGAGTTGTGATGACATGATTGTGAAAAGTGTCACTACTCAAACAATTTATATTCAGACTCATATTGCATAGGTTTAAATTCAAGATAACTTACATGTGTGCATACACTAATTATTATATTTAATTTGATTAAATGTACAAATAGCCTTTTAAGTTTAATTCATGGTGACCATAATATTATGATTAAAATAATATGTGATGTATGTTATTCATGATGATTCCATGTGTCACCCATCCTATTGACATGCCCTCAGAGTTGTTCCTAAGATTTAAAAGTAAAATTAGCTTATAAAAGGTCTACAAGTGTGTTGGATTATACAATATGTCATAATTTCTTTTATGTCTTTGAACAAGTTGTAAAGATTTGGTCCCCACCATCACTATAACTTTGAAGTATGTCAAGTTACTTAAATATTCTAAATTCCTTTGTAGATATTTGTGCATGTGGAAAAACAATGCACAATACAAGCTCATCTGAGCCATGACTTCATCACTTTTCACTATATTTATAGATTGAGACTTGAGGCCTCCTTGGAATGGATCAAAACAACATAATGATGGAGTTTATTTTGGCTTGAGTTAGGTCCATAGGTTTTTTAAATTCACCTTATCTTTTTAATGGGTCCACTTTATATTTCCATGTGCTAAATAAAAAAAGTCATGATTAAAGCATATATTGATAAATATGTGTAAATTCATATCACTTTTAACTTTAATAAATTTATGGATAGAGACAAAAACACGTGGTGGATTTCTATAAGCCACATATTAATGGAATCATAGAATACATTTTTGTGTTTTTAGATGGCCATAGATTTTCAACATAGATCTATTCAACTTGTGAGATATGTTAATGTGTCCATGTGTTTGATTTACTTTATGTAGAGTAAATAGACCTATCATAATTAAAATAATTGTGTTGAGTTATTCATATTTTTTAATGTGTAGTCCTATTTCCTTATTAACTTGGGTTAAATATAAATATAATCTCTTTGGCTTAAGTCACATTGGCCTAGTTATTAATAATATTATCATTAGTATTAAATTTGTATATGACCTTGACTTATATTATATAATTTTATTTAGCCGCTTTGATAACTCCTTTTTTATTTGCCATTTAGCAGTTGATCTTGCCACATGGAGTATTTAATTTTAATAAATCTCTATGCTGACTTTACCCCTTAGTGACTCCATTCCTATGCGATGATGGCACATGGAAAATTTGGATTCATTTAATGTGCCACAATCCATGTTGAATGTTGTATATATTATAGATTGACTTGGCAGTCATGTGGGTAGGGTGGTACCACTAGTATTTTTATCTCAAACATGGTGCCACTTGTTAATATACTTGATCTTTTTTAATCCACAAATGCATTAATTTTTAGAATCCATAATTTAATTGTTTTGAAATGTCGTATGGAAGAGGTCATGGCCTAAAGTGATGATTGTGTGGTGTTATAATTATTGGTTGGAGGTCATATAGAATATGTTGATCGCTTTGATGATTTAGTGACCAAGTGGATGTGGTAGACCATCTATTCTATCCACCTTAAACATAACACCAATATTATATGTGAACTTTGTGATGTTTATTCAAGTATGTGTATGCATTAATAAATGGATTCTAGTTAAATTGGGTTGGCATTTATGAGGAATTCAAAGATAAAGTCAATGTTTTGGTGGCCACATAGGCACTTTACTGTGTTACAATATGATTGTGACCATTTTGTTAGGTATTTAGTTATAATGTGGTCAATGGTCACTCCATTGAATATTAATGAGTGACCTACATTGAGACCCTTGTAACCCACAATGGATTTTAATATGATCAAGTGAATATATTCTTTATATATTCAAAGGTGGAAATTTTAATTAAAAAAGAAAAATATTTAAGTTTAAAATTAAATAAAATAATATTATATGATAATATAATCTATGACTTCAAATATGATAGCGACCACCCTATTAACATATAATGAATGATATAGTTGTTTCTTCATTTTTATATGGGGACCATTTCCATCGCATGGTAGCCACATAGATATTACGAAAACATTATGTGAGGCTGACTAAATTGAGAACTATGAATGTACAAAACAAACATATTTTAATCTATAATAAATACCACTTACCATTAATATAGAGTGGTAAAATATCAAAATGTGTAATAGATATGATGCTCTAGTATTCACATAGGCAAAACATTAAATCCCTTAAATGTATTTATAAAAGCATATAAAAATATCTCATACACTACACATAATAAATACTTATAATAGATAAATATTTAGTTGTTATATTATATCAAATCTAATTTAATTATTTTATTTTAAAATCAATTTTAATATTAAAATTTCTACACATATCATTTTTAAAATTTAAACTATTATTAAATTGTAATATTTAAATAATATTTAAAAACAAATTATATTAAAATTTTCTAACCAATAAAATAAAAAACGAATTATTTTTTAATTTTATTATAATATAAAAATTATTAAAAGTAAATATAAACACTAATAACTTCAAACACCAGCCATGTCAGGGACTGAAACCAAAATACATGCTTTCATTTTACTCCTCCTTTCTTCCAGTTTGGTGAAATAGTTTGGCACTTGTTTAAAATAATTTGTAACAGTTGTCCTCTTATCAGTGGAAATATAAGCGTTGGCATCTTTGTGTTTTGCCCCTACCCCGAATAGAATGTATTGTAATTTTATATGGCAAACAACTGCACCCCTCCCAAAAAAAAGGGGGGCGTACGTAAATATGGGTACTCCCGCCAGTCGAGCTTCACATGGTGGGCCCTACTTTAGATTTTTATATTGAAATTAATTACGCCAGTAGGAATATCTTAGACTACTTTCTTACTTGTGAATAAGCTAACAATGTTTTTGTAGGGTGTTTTATATTGGGAAAATAGGGAGATCTATTTCTTATTAGAATTAAAGGGCATGTTGTTTATTGTTGATTGGAGAAGAGTGAGAAATTAGTTTTAGTTTGAGTTTAGTATTCGTGCAATTTGAAATGTGTAATCTATATAGAAGAAATTAAGGTTATAAAAGTGAAGTAGTTAATATTTTGTTTGTTTGGTATGGGGTTAGTTTTGGCTTTTATATTAAGAAGGGTACAATTTGTTATGTTTTTGTGAGAGTTAGAATAAAATTAAAATATGTTTAAAATACTCTGTAAAATTTTTTATGTTAGGTTTGAAATTTTAGGTTTCCAATTAATTTGTAAATATAAGAAAAATATATTTATATTTCTATTTATTAATTGTTTAATTAGTAGTTATAACATAATTTATGGTAGTTAGTTTTTCGGACCATTTTTCAAGTTGGTGATCTCTTTATCACATGGAGGTTCAAGCATTAAGTATTGAATAAGGAAGGTGAACACACATTTATTCAATTAAGAACTGCTCTCACATTAAATTCTTGTTGTGACCTATTTATATTTACCTAATTTTTTTTAAAGTCAGATTTGTTATTCCATCATAAGCCCTATTCCCGTGACGATGGATCATGGTAGGTTGATGACTATGATTATGTTTTTCTTCATAGAATGATTTAAAGAATCTCTATTGTTTTTTGTTTTTAAATCTTTAACCAAAAGGTGTGTAGGGGTGACGTCATTGCATATTATTTACGATGACATTTGTTTCTTTCAATGGGATGCACAAGTCCTTGAATTGGGATGATGAAGTATTCAACAGACATCCATTGATGCTCTCAGCCGTAATACGAACCCTTCATTTCTTCCCACAAAATTATTAAATTGGGCATTCAGGGCAATGAAAAATCTTAATTCAATTTGGTCAATTGCATCAACCCAAATTCAATTCCTTTTTTCCTTCTCTATAAGCACTCATTCATGAGTTTCTAGATACATTTTTTTATTTGAAAGTCTGCCAGGGGAGGCGACTCCCATGGTGCCAAGACTTATCTTGGAGTCAATGGAGAGATTAGGGTAACATGGTTGAAGAAGAGCAACATGACTTAGTTCTCGTGGGGGTTACTAAAAGTCATTATATATTTTTTTAATTTGGTATGGGGTTGGTATTGGCTCTTATAGTAACAAAGGTGCAATGTGTGAAGTCTTTACGGGAGTTAGAATAGAATTGAAATATGTTTACAATGTTTTGTAAACTTTTTTTTGTTATGTTTGAAATATTTAGTCTTCACCTAATTCATAAATACAAGTAAGATTTTTTTATTACAATTATTAAAGTTTGAATCCTTTTTACAACTATAAAATAAATTTGTGAAATTAGTAAAAATATGTGAAAAATATAATAAACAAAAAATCATCTAAGATCATTTTATAATTAATGAGTAAAGAATTGATATTATAAATATATTTGTAATTACAATTTAAAAATAAGGAAATATACCAAAGAATATATTATATTTATTAATAGAAACTAAATGATGAAATATATTTATAATATTTTTTTATGTTATGTTTGATTGAATAATTTTTAGATATTTATAACTAAATAAATTATATTGTAAAGTATCACTGACATGGTAAAATTTGTGTAAATCAAATATGATAAAATTGAATTATATATCTAATTTTTAGAATAAAAAAATTATGGAAAAAACAAGATCCCTTTAAGAATATCCAATAATAACTTTGGTTCTCCACTTAAACATGGAAAGGGTGTAAAATAGATAATAAACAATTATGCTTTTAATTCACTTTATTATAGAAAATGCAAGGACTTATATTGTGTTGTTTTGACTAATAGACGAAATAATTTAAGAAGTTTTAAGAGCATGGCCGATCATACCACTATATCACACCATGATATTTTTAAATTTGAGGATCTCTAGATCAAGAAAGAATCGATGAAACATTTTGCCAAAACATTGATTCCTAAGATGTTCATTGTTGGGGTTATCTTTTTGGGCTGAGGATGAAAGCATGAAAAAGAGTTATAACCACAATCAATTACATAAAATAAAGAAAAAAATTAAGATAAGAATGAAACTTGCCTTTATATATAATAAAGGGCACAAAAAATATCAACTTAGCACTAACATAATCTTAAAAATTTTATGATTGAGAATGTAGTGATGGTAATAATGTTCTCTAAATTACATTACTTATTGATTGTTTTTATTGATTGAATTACACATATATATTGTATTGATAATTGGTGTAATTTATAGGTACATTCAAGTGAGTAGTGATTGAGTGTATATGCTAGTGATTGAGTGTATATGCAACAATTATAGAAGATCAAGTGACTACATGCATATTAGATGTTTACTAATTTTTATTAGTTTGCATTTGCTTACAAGGTGTGTAAGAATTTTATTTTAGTATTATACATTTAAATATTTTAAGTGATGTATTTAATAGTGAACTTAAATATAATAAGATTGACAGATTTTGTCATTTATATTTAGTATTTATACTAAAGAATGATCAATTTATTCTAAGTTTATTAGATGTCTAGTAATTTTCATGAATATAAATATGGCTACAAGGTGATTGTAAAAATATCAATTATGATTGTGTAAGTTGATATAGTAAGTGATTTAATTTATAACTGCACTTAAGTGGATTGAGATTAACTGATAAACTCATTCACAACTTTTTAAAAAAAAATTATATAATGATTAACTCATTGCATGTATAAAGGAAATCTAGTCATTTTCATCAATGTATCTCTAGAAAGTGATTTCAGGAATCTCAATTATGATTGCACAAATATGTGTTAATTGATGTAAATAACATGTGCACTCGAGTAGATCATGACTCATACATTTTTTAATTCACAACTAATCTTTATGAAAAATTTGAATAATAATTAATTGATTGAATGTGTACTATATTTCTAGTAATTTTAAGCAATGTATATTTATATATAAGGTGATTAAAAATATATAAATTATAAATAAATAGCTATATATAATAAGGTATGTTATTTTAAAGTGCACTTAAAGGTCCAAGCATAATATATTATCTCACTAAAAGACCAAAAAATATTTTAAAAAATAATAAAAAATTAAATCTTAAAAAATGCTTTACATATTTTTTAAAAGTTAAAAAAATGTGGATCTATTGGCTTTGTATATATCAACTAAATAAATTATGTTTTAGTAATTTCCATTAACCAATTTCAAGGTTTTTGAGAGGGATATTGCAATTATCTTAGGCTTCTTAATATCAAAAACTAGGACATGTTTATGATTTGACCATCAAATGAATCTTGACTGATAGATATTATCATTCATAATTAACGTCTACATAAAATTCAAATAATAATAAACTAGCTACATATGTATTAACTATTTAGTAATTTCTATCGATGTGAATTTATTTTCAAGGTGAATAATCTCATTTATGATTGCATAACCATTTATGGTAGATGATGTTATTTGGACATGCACACAAGTGAATCATGATTGATAGATCTTATCATTTGAAACTAGTATATATGAAGAGGTCATATAATGATCAAATTTATTTATTTCTATTAATTTTAATTTATTTAAAATAATGTCAATAATGATTGCATAGCCAAATATTATGTAATATTTTAATTTGTATATAGACTGAAAAGGATTTTTGACTACATATATTTTCCTTTAAAACTAGTCTCTATACAATTCTAAGACAACAATAAACTAATTCTTGCATATTAAAAGTCTAGTACTATCTATCAATGCGGGTTTGTTTGTGAAGAAAATATAATAATCACAATTAATATTTTCCAACTATATATGTGGAGTTATAGAATTAGTCTTTAAGAAGAAGTCACAGAAAGATCAACTAAATACATCCATATTATATATACATAAATATCTCTATAAATGTGGGTCTGAAATAATTTAAAGTAGAAATAGACACACACACACACACACACACACACACACACACACACACACACACACACACACACACACACACACACACACACACACACTCACACTTCAAGTGCACTCATGTGGATTGGGATTGACAAAACTTATTATTCAAAAAAATTTAAATAGTTTTATATTTAAACTTTTTTAAAGATATAAATTTTACTGCTTATGATATTATTTTCAAATATCCTTTATTTTACACATCTTATATCATTTTATAAAAATAAAAATCCCTTAAATAAAAGGTTGATGAGAAAGTTAGAAACAAGCTTAATGCAAAAGAAGTGGAGGAGCAAAAAGAGAGGGGATAAATGATGAAAAAGAGGAGGAGGACAAGATGAAGTAATATGAGGATGAATATGAAGAGATAAATGAAGAAGATAACCCTCAATCACTTGAACTTTGTTTCTCAAAACATGAGTCCCTAGAGGAGGAGAAAAAATAAAATTAGGGACACTACTCTTTGAACATTGAGATGTTGTCCAGTGATTGGAAAAATAAAGGCAAGGAACATCGATAATCATCATTAATCATAAAATATATTATATGTATTATATTTTAATAAGTTTTATGGTTATCACATGGATGTAATTTATTTGTCTCCTATCTTATAATATCTTATTTTGATCATAATTTGATAAATGTACATAATCTTATGTAGCAATTTTTTTTAAATGAATAAAATAATTATATTAATATATACTAATATAATAATTTATCTTACCCCAACTCAATCTGGATTGAAACATATGGTGGCATAGAGAATAAATGTGAACCAAGTCTTGGTGATTACAAGATATCCTAATCATGAGTACGGGAAGTATGGGGGCATGGGTGTCATAAGGTATAATATGTGAAAAAAAATGTGAAACCAAAATATTATTGAAATGACACGTTAATTTAGGATTTTAATGCCACCCCCTCTTCTTCTAGGGATCCCCTTTTATATTACCATCCTTGTTTTCCTGAACATGTTGGTGTTAAAGTTGTTAATTAGTTTTTTTCATGTATGGTTTCACATGGTTTTTATAATTTTATGTAGTTTTATATTTTATATATATATATATATATATATATATATATATATATATATATATATGCTTACATTACATTATAATTTTTACATGCATGTGCACGCTAAAGTGAATGAGAGTATATAGAATTTATTCTTCATTAAAGTAGTCAATGT
This sequence comes from Torreya grandis, assembly GCA_037957365.1. Lineage (NCBI taxonomy): Eukaryota > Viridiplantae > Streptophyta > Pinopsida > Cupressales > Taxaceae > Torreya > Torreya grandis. The sequence goes on from JARHVA010001947.1 coordinate 370,870, forward strand.
AGTCAAAATTTTCACATTATTATTTTTAAATGTGATGAAAAAATCTACATCATTACTTTGCAATGTGATAAGTGAGACCAATTTCGATGTGCTCTCATTCATTTCAACTTATACATTCTCATAAAAAAATTGTGACATGATGTAGTGAATGCAATCGTAATTTTTACATAAATATAATATTTAAAAAAAGAAGTAAAATATTTACATATTTATCGTGGTCATATTTTAGTAATAGACATTATTATTACTACATTAACATATCATATAATAATTATATCATTTGGTCAAACACTTTACATGCCTTCTTAATAATAAGTATCATATATATTGTAACTAAAATCTTATTATGATCAATTCACATAATTATTACATTAATTTATCAAAATTATATATATATATATATATATATATATATATATATATATATATATATATATATATATATATAATAATAATAATATAACTTATTTATTATAAACTTAAAAAAGTGAAAAACACTACAAATTATTATAACAATGAAAAATAATTTTATATAAATAAATAATAATCTCTTCTAACATATACTATTGACAATGTCAACAAAATCAAAGATCGAAACTAGATATCATTTATAATGTATACAAAATCAAAAACAAATCTGAAAATTAAGAATACATGTTCAATATATTATAATTAAAGATAATATTTTCTATGTTTATTTAATATACTTACCGAACATGGACATTGAATGCATTTAGAAAACTTCTAAATGTTCACTTTCTTTCTCAATGCCCTCACACTGCAATTATAAGCCAACAATCTCACCTCAAAGGTGCAATGGAAACACCGATAGGGGGAGCAATGTATATATCAGGAAAATATGAATCGGAAGGGAATGTACGTAAAGTGAACTGTGAGGTACTGGAAATCAAAAGAAATGTGAGAAGGCATGTGCAACGAGATTATGTTGGAGGATATAAGTAGAAGCATTGGAGAGTGGAATAATGAAAGAAATAGTTAGGCAGAAGGGAAGTGTAACATGTTATGTAGTTAGTGTTCTTGTTAAATTTATTTATTTTTTATTTTTTATATAAGTATATTATTAGTACTTGTCCAGTATTATTGTGAAGGTCTCATGTGTTTATATTGGTCAACTCTTCCCTACCAACCAATTAAAACGTTATGTCAGTTTCATATTTGTCATTTCTCAATGTTTTAAGGATGGCTTTCAGTTGTTTATTAATTTTTCTAATTATCACTAAATGGTGATTAACTTTTTAGTGCCACATCCAATGGAGAACAGTTATTCATGAAAAGAAAATATCCGCCTAAGTCATAGTTCAGTTGTTTAGTGCATGGCAAGGACTCTGAGCAATGGCCTGTTGTGCCCTAGGTAGCAGTGTGGCACCCAAACCATGAACAGGAGAGACGGTTACATGATGGTAAGGGCAGGTTACTCTGCCAAATGTAGTTCCGCCATGGCCGGCCCTATGACATTTTCCCATCGATTCCGTAAGCACACACTTTCCAATCAACTAAAGCGCAGAGAATTGGCAGTCTAGCAGTAGACCCTTTCACCAACTATATTATGTACAAAATTTCATAGCAATAATGGTTGCTTTTTGAATATTATTGTTGTTATTATGGTAAAAATAGGACATACAATTGCTAGATTTATTCGGAAATGTGTTATGCCCTTTTTTCAATTCAAGAATGGTTGCATGCATTTGACCATTCAATTTTTATTAAATTCGAATGCTTGATAATCCAATTTAAAATTCAAAAAGTTTGGATATTTATTTTGTCTTTAAAAAAATATATAAAATGGATGCCTAATTATGGACAGAGCAATGCACAATTAATTATGGACGTCTTAGAATTTTTTTATTTTTTTATACTCAGATTTTGAATGCAACTAGAAGCATGGTGCTTCAAATGAAGTTGGCAAACAAGAAGTTGACTAAAGACCTAGAAGGTGAGCTATTCATATTTATGTTACACAATTTTTGTTTTACTCATTGTACCATCCAATACTCTGAGGGCAGCTATGTTCTTTCAAGCAGGAGCGTGCCCACCTAAGCATTGTTATTTGAAAATGCAGAACATTTGTATACCTCTGGCATTGTTTTGGCATTGCTTTTATTGCATCTATTTAGTCGTTCCTCTGGCATTTCATATTATTTGGTTTCTTTTTTTTAGATCTTGTTTTACATAATATTTTCAAGGATCTCGTCTCTGCACACTCAAAATTATTTCACCTTGATACTATGGTCAGAAGAGAATCCATTCTGCCAAAATCGTACTATGTTATATGGACTGTGACAACCCATAATTTGTAATGTAAGCATTTTTATTCTATTGTATTGACTATGGCCACCCATATTTTGTAATGTATGCAATTTTTTTATTAGCAATTGAATACAAGTTGAAGCACAAACATTACATGTAGTGTTTCAGCAGCAGCCAAGCATCAAAGGTTAATGCTTGATGATGTTGATATCTCAATTTCAAATTAGTAGTGCCACAAAGAAGCAGGTACTAAAGCCGTCCATAACACTTATTTTTAATTGTGTTCGACTCGAAAGAGAATGCAAATAAGTTACGAAGGTCATACATTATGATCAAGATCTCAAGATTTCAATTAAAACTTTTCAATCAATATATCCAATGTTGATTTGTACCTTTTGAATGGTCATCTTTTATGATGAGTTTATTTTTATATTCTATGTTATTTTTAGGGGAATTTCCATGCGAATACATGTGATATGTGAAAGTCATGCATTAAAATCGAGATATCAAGATTTAAGTAAAAGTTAGTACTTTTCATTTAATATATTTAATGTTGATTATTTCATTTTACATGGTTAACCATTGTTATTAATGTATTGTTATATGCCATGTTATTTTTAGGGGATTTTTTATGCAATTTTAATGTGTGACTTGTGATATTAGCAAATGTTTTGGGTTGTATAAATATCATGCTATCTCAAATTTGTGTTGGGAAATCTTTACATAAAAAATGGGCAATTAAAAAAACAATTTTGAACATATGAATATCATTTTGTCAATGAAAACATAGTGCACATGCTTCAAGGAATATTATAAAGTTGTAGGTGGCATCTCTTTGAGTTATTTCATTTATTTTATAGGTATATGAAGGCATGCATGTATGATATATAATTAATTTTGAATGTTGCAACTTTAGTAAGAGTGAACAAAAATAATGGAAAGATGTTTTGAAGTGCATGTTAAGTCCATACAATTTTTATTTTATTGATGAGATATGAATTCCATTACTTGTATTTGCTTGGATGTTTATTTTTAAATGAAGTAATATATCATGATCTATCAGTTAGTGTCGACTAATGCAAATTCTATGTTTTTTTGATAGAAAAAGTAGTAGGAATGGGGTAGATGGAGGGATGAATTTTTTGGGATTTGTTGATTTGTTCGATTAAAATATATAAAAGAGTGGGTTGCTTATTTCAAGAATGCAAGAATATCATTATTTTTTTATTTATGTTGGATTTCAAATTCACGATGGCCTAACATGTCCAGTTCACCTAATTATATATCAATTGACACAAGACCTACCATGCATCAAGTTTTAAGGTTTTATTGTCGAAGTTGACATCATGTGTAGGGTCATTGTCAGAAGTTGTTTCACACTCAAAAAGGTTTTAGTCTAAATTCAATGGTTGGTATGAGCCTCACATGCATTTCCAGTTTGTAATCATTTTTCCACTGGAGGAACTATGTTTGCAATGATGTTGCCAAATTATTTGTATAAGAGGAGCTTATTGAAAAATAATCCTTCACAAGAACCAAAATATTTTGGAAGGATAAAAAGTAACAAGTAAGACACAAATAACGCCAAACACATTTCTCTTTTTCCATTTCTAAATGTGACAGTGGTTGTCATCATACCAAAATGTTGTAACTTCTATAATTGGTAGTGATTCTAGTGCATAAGGGTGGGCTATGTTTACATCAATTAAGTTTAAAGTTACAAGTGGATTTGTTTTAGTTTGGGAGAGACAACACATAACCTTCCTGCCAACATTAAATGAGACAAATGAGTTGTTTCATAATACGAGGCAGAGTTCTTGTAACATATGGCAAGCCACCTATGTGATGATATCACAAATAACAACATTGCAAGTTTAAAGCTTCTTGATAATTGTTACCTTTAGAACAAAGATGGATAGACATGACCTCACTGAAGATAGTAAAATTGTCCATGTCAAAATCAAAGTCAAATCAAGAAAAGAAAATAAGAAATGAAATCAATAATAGTGGAACAAACCCTTTAGTATTTTCCCTTCTGGGGGGATAGGAAATAGGGAAATGGAAAAAATAAAGCTTAAAAGTGTCCTCCAAAATATTAAAAATTATATTTGAGTATATCATTAGGACAAGAACAAAAAATGGGAGGATAAGAACACAAATTGAAAGGTGGGAACTTGGTTTGTAAAACATAAGAAATTATGTCAATAAAGAGGAAAGTTTATTATTAAACAAATGTATCTTATTTGGAAACAACAATAATCTCAAATTCTTCATGTTTAAGAAAGCACCGCTCAGAAAGTTAAAAATAAAAAGACAAACATTATGAACCATTGTTCATTACTATAAAATCTAGCCATTATAGTTAGTATATGTATTTTTTTAATAATATCGGAAAGAGAAAAAAAAAAGTTAGTAAACCTTGCGATTCAAAGTCATCCACTAACACATATTCTCAAAGCCATTTATAAATAATTGGCAAGAAGGAAAAAATATATTAAAAATAAAAATTTGTAATGGACAAAATTATCATATTAACTTTATCAATAATAATAAATGATAAGTAATTTACACATATATTATTGATTCAATTTTATCAAAAAATTTCATTATAAAAATTGTGATGATTTCACTGAAGATCATCCCATTTAATAATGTTATAAGTATATTCATGATATTCTTTTATTGAAATTACTTTCTTCTTTGTTAATAACTTGGTTTTGCTTTATGTTTCTAAGATAAGCCAAAAGGTTGCAGACTTTAACTGATACAAGAAGACCACTCCAATCTCTTCAGTCCGGCCATGGTACCATATGTACGCAGAGAATACAAGTTACAGTACCCACGCGTACGAGTTTTTAATCATTTTGCACGTGGCAATTAATGTTGCCCTACGAACGCGAACGTTTGGTATTTTAGAAGTCAACCCAGAAATTATGGCTGCTTCTTCTTGTAGTTGTTTGCCATATAAAATTACACATGAATTCCATTCCATGGATTATTTTTCATCCATCCGGGCAAGGATTGAACGGTAGTTATATTTCAACGGATAAGATGACAACTGTTTTGATTTTGTGAAGATTTTACTCTTCATTGTGGAGGATTTGGTCAAACAAGTGCCACGGACGTATGTTCGACAAACTGTTTCCCTCTCAAGTCCGTGTGCACCAAAATAGAAGATGGAACGAAGAAAGACATAATTCATCTTCCATTTGTTTTAGTCTTGTGGATGTTGTTTTCTAGATATCTACGTATAATTTTGGAAAAGTAAAAGAGGTTTTCAAACCCTTAAAAGATGATGAATGCGATTATTAAATCACATTTTACATATTTATCAGTTATCAATTTTGGTTTCACATTTTTAGAAAGGAAATTACTCTTTCGAAAGTGCCTAGAAAGTTTTAAGGAGAAATCTTTATTCATTATCCTTTTTTTTTTTCTTTTCATTATTTGATTTTGTTTTGTAGTGTTTTGTTTAATAATTTTTTTTGTATTGCATTAATTTTACATTTTTTATATTTATTTTAATATTTAATATTCACTACATCGGTATATCATATAATTGATTTGTACATTTGTTTGAGTAATTATAATGTTAGTGTATGAATAATGAATTGTAATAAAAATTCAAATATGTAGTTGTAAAGAAAATAAAAATAATTGTACATGTAATAAAATAATTCATTAGGAGATCAACTTGTGAGACAGTGTTTAATAGATAAAGTAGAGAATTCGAGGGATTGCAAATTGGTGTTGACGCAGTGTTTTTAGAAAAATAATACACCATAACTATAATAGCTCAATATGAATAAAGTGTGTTATTTAACCAACTAAATTCCTTTTGAGTGAAAGCTCACCCAATTTTCAACACTGCTATCAGAGCATAAACTTTATAAGACCTCTTTGAAATACATTTTGGCTTTATTTGTAACAAGACTAAGCAGACCATGTGGAAAACTCTTATCATTTCGATAATATTTTTCATTCATTTCGATAGTAGAAAGGTAGTGCAGACCATGTGCAGTGATGTTATCATTTGTATAAATGGTAATTTATAGTCTATAGTTTAGTTTGTTGTGATTCAATTTTTTGAATGCATAAGTATATAAAAAAAATATAATATTGCATATTTTTGGATCTAGCCATATAGGTTAATTTTATACACTGGATTTGTACTAAACATAGACACCACTGCAATAGATAAATATAAGAAAGATTAGAGGAGGAGCATCAAGAATTCCAAAGCTTCAATCCTTAACAAGCTTCAAGTGGCAAGGATAATTTTTTCTCATTTCATCAGCTTCTACGAGAATATTTTTGCATGTTGAATCTATGTTTTCTAGATCTGGTTCATTCCTTCAGTTGGATTTATATGTCTATTTCAGATTTTCATATCTAAAGAGTTCCATTTAAGATATTTTCAGCCAATTTTTGTTTGAATGTTTTTAATGTGTATCAAACATTTGCATTGTGTTAAGAGTGTCAAATAAAATCAATTTTGACTTTTCATTTCACTTGAATCTAACAGTGAGCTCACTGTTAGATGTTGATGCATGTCAACGTCAATGAATGCTCACTAATGATGTGTTGGAAAAAATACATCAAAATGTTTTTTAGTGATGCACCAATAGAAATGGAGCACTGTAAGGTTAAATACTATTATGTTTTCGGTGATAGATGGAAATTTTGATTTTTCAATGCCTACACAATATTACTATGTGGATAAAGACAAAGAGGTTCACCTAATGTGTTATCAACATAAATGATCGATGACATTAATAGTTTATCATATCGATATCAAAATATAAGTGTATATATGAAGTTACAATCTATGAGAAGTTTATTATTGTATTGGTAGTGTCCAAAAAAAATATTTGTAATCCTATTTCCCATGGTTTTTCTAATCTATTTCTTATGATAGAAAGAATGGTATTGATTTTATATTTAGTATTTTTTGTGTTGGTTTTTTATTTTTATTATTGATAGGAAGTTCAACACTTGATTGCTTTTGTCTTTTTGGAAAGTTAGTTAAATTTCATATGAGGTTTTGATCTATGAAATTAAGTTTAGTATTTCATTTAGAACATGGAAAAATTATCTTGTTTTGATGATAATTTAGTGTATAGAGGACACATAGGTACAATACAACAGTGACCACTTTATTGAATGTTTTAATAGGTAATGTGGCCCGAGACCCTTGTCACTGCATTGGAATTATATTTAGACTACTTGAATTTATTTTAAACATATTCAAATTAAGAGCAATAATAGAGTAGGAAAGTTTATGAGCCATGATGACGTGATTATGAAAAGTGTCACCACCTAAACAGTTAACTTTCAGACTCATCTTGCATAGGTTTGAAGGCAACATCACCTACATTTGTGAATAAACCCTTAATCATATTCAATTTGATTAGTTGTACATATAGCCTTTTATGTTTAAGTCACGATCACCATAATATTTTTATGAAAATAATATGTGACTTAGGCTATCCATGATGATTCCATGTGTCACCTATCCCAATGCCATGCCCTTAGAGTTGTTCATAAGATTTAAAAGTAAAATTAGCTCATAATAGGTTCACAAATGCATTGGATTGTAAAATTTATCATAATATCTTTAAGTCATTGAACAAGCCATAGGGATTTGATCACCACCATCACTATAAATTTGAACTATGTGGTGTCACTTAAACATTGTAAATTCCTTCGCAGATCTATATCCATGTGAGAAACTACTGTCCAGTACATGCTTATCTGAATTGCGACCTTATCTATTTTTCCTTTATTGTTGGCAATAGGATTAAGACTCATGACCACTTTTAATAAGATCACAACAACATAGTTATGAAGTTTCTTTTGGATTGATTTAGGTCCACAAATATATGGGTTGTTTAAATTCATGTTATCTTTTTAACAAATCCACTTTACATTTCCATGTAATAAATTAAAATTGTCATGATTAAAGTGCATATATATATATATATAAAGTTGTGGATGGAGACAAAAACAGGTGATAGCTTTATATAGGTCACAAATTAATGGAATTATTAAATACATTTTTTAGATGGTTATAGATTTCTACATGGATCTTTTGAATTTGTAAGATATGTTAATGTGTCCACATGTTTGATTTAATTTGTGGAGCTTAAATAGACCTATCACAATCAAGATAATTGTGTTGAGTTATTCATATTATTTAAATCATAGACTTGTTTCGTTATTAAAATGGGTTAAATTTAATATAATCTCTTTAACTTAAATTATATTGGTTTCTTTATTATTAATATTATCATTAGTATTAAATTTATATGTGACTTAGATTATATATTTTTTGTTAATCGCTTTGAAAACTCATTTGTAATCATACCACTTAAACTATATATTTTTAAAATGATATAATTTTTTAATTAAAATAATATTTAAAAAAATATCATATTAATACCCTCTAACTAATAAAACAATAATCAAACCATTTTTTAATTTTTTTATATAATATAAAAATTATTAAAATTTAACATAAACATTAATAACTTCTAACATTAGGAATGGACTCAAACCAAAATACATGGTTTCATTTTACTCTTTCTTTCTTCTATTTTTTGGTGAAATAGTTTGTCAAACATACACCCGTGGCACTATCTAATGAAATATAACTAGTGTACATTCCTTGGCCGGATGTTATAAGCGTCGGCCACGTGCATCTTTCTGTTTTGCTGCCACCCGGAAAAGAATGTATGTGTGATTTAATATATATAATCCACTTTATATTGGATATGCCCGGAACCCCTCCCCTAAAGACAACTCGGCTATCAACCACACAATAACTTAGTGGGAAAAAACTGGGCTATTAACCACACAATAACTTAGTGGGAAAAATATGAAAATAAAAGAACCACACCTCGAATTGAGAACCTTTTAGCCGCTTACGGTCATGAAAGCCGTCTAAGCGTAACTTTAAGTAAATCTATTTGAAAATAGATGCTTAAAGCTTTGAAAAATATAAGCTTGACTTGGGCAGTGACCGGATAAAGTTCAATATCTCGGATTGATCCAAAAAAATGGCTTTGTTGGAGTGTATGCCGCCGACAAAATAGCTGTAAGAAGATTTGCCCGGCAGAAATGCGTTATTTGAGGTAGATACGTGGCAGTTCGGCTAGGTTTGGACCAACGCTGAGTGAGGTAATATAGGCTTGAGGGCAAACGACAGGCCGAGCAATGCAGCAGACCTGCAAATGACTTTATGAAAAACTGCGAAGTCGATGCTGTTTGAAGAGAAATTCTTGAATATTCAAGTCAAGATTTTCTGTCAGAAGCCCAAACCCGGGTGGGGATTTGGAGATATATCACCGGGAAGGATATAATGACGGCTTTGAAAAAATCATCTCAAAATTATGATTAAATAGAGAGGAACAACAACTCTCTCATCCCTATTTCCAGATTTCCGACGAAAATGGTTGTGCAGGCTGGTGGCGAGGAAGGGAATCTAAAAACATCTGAGAGCAGGTATCAAAATCCGTGGAGTTGGGTTGGAGCCGACGGTGATGTCGTGGAAGGTTCGACGCTAACTTGTGACAGTAAGCAGCAAGGGTGTTCCAGCCAACGTGGACTTGAAGCAAATAACGAGGAGTCCAGATAGGATGAAGCCCGAATCTCATCAGACGAGACGTTGAGAGTCCATTTGCAGGTCAGGATGATAAAGGGTGCCGCCTACGGCTACTTTGGGTGTTTTAATCAGTATATGAAAAATATCCAATGTCCAGATCCTTCAAATATCCGGTGGCGAGGGCTTTGGGCACAAAGGATGCCGCCTACAATACTTCCAGAACCAACAGAAGAAATAATTAAGAATATTGTCAAACTCTGAAACTCCTACGAAGCCGTGGGAGGCAGCAATGGCATCTCTCCGTAACAAATATCACACATTAGAATGGGCCACTCGAGCTGCACGTCGGGCGGCATGAAGGGAAAGCACCCCACATAGCACTCTAGGAGCGTCAGGCCGAGGAGAAAATAAAAAAAGACTATAGTGACCGGCAAGTGACACGTTGATCGATGAGCGTAGAGGCCACGGACCAAAGAGTTTGAAGGATACTTGAGTAAATTCCAGGCAAAAAACTCATCAAATTGTTTTGATAATACAAAGGTTGAACGTTGTACAGTGCTGTCAATGAATTCAAACACCTTGTAAAATGCAATTTTCACTAAGCAATGCCTGCAGAAGCATAATAGATTCATAACCAGCAGGGTCTTTTCTGCAAACCATTACCATAAGAGTAATAACACAGACATTAGGCACAAACAAGTCTATGCATTATTTTCTCAAATGAATAATACAATTCGTAAGTTTCTCTCTCTCCACCGGTTTAGGATAAGCAATAAGAGTGCTTATAAATTAAGCATAAAAAATTGTTATACATAACAAATAATTTGTTGTGTGAAACAAATATTAGTTGATATGGAATATTTGCACATGTAAAATAAGTGCAAATATTCGACATATAACAATTAATTAATTAAATCTTAATTAAATTTAATTCCACAAATGAATTTTAACGCTCACTCCAACAACTTGTGCATTATTATTATGAAATTTAAAAAAATATGTAAAAATATAAAATCGTTTTATAACAAGTGAGAAGAGAACTATAATTATAAATACATTTACCATTATAATAAAAAAGTAGATAAATATTAAAAAAATAATAATATTAATTATTAAAAATAGAAATAATGAAAAATGACAAAAGTTATGCAAAGTCAATATGATAAAGTTAAATTATATGTTTAATTTTGGAAAAAAAAATGATTACACATGGAAAAAAACAAAATCTCTTTTGCCAATACCAAAAAAGAACCCTTTTCTTCAGTTCAAATATTTTCATGTTTATAAGCATTGATGAAACATTTTTCCTATAACATTGATTCTTAGGATGTTCATTATTGTATCTTTTTGGGTCGAGGGTATAGGTGCATACACATTATTTCCCCCTTTAAAAATTATCTTTTATTTTTGGTTTTAAAGACGAAAGCAAAGAAAAATATTTATAACCACAATCAATTCATTTTAAAGAGAAGAAAATAAAGAAAGAAATTAAAATAAGATTGAAACGTGCAATTATATATAATAAATGTCACAAGTAGATAAATTGAGCACAAACTCAACCTAAAAATTTATATCATTGAGAGTTTAGTAAATGTAAAAATGTTCTCTCAATAACCTAGATATTCACACATTGATTGTATTTATTAATTGATATAAATATTTATTGTATCGATAAGTGAGATAGTTTATACGTACCTTCAATTGAGTAAGGATTCAAAACTCTTGTAATCATAATTAGTATATAAAAAACATTTATAGAATAATCAACAGACTACATTCATATTAAATGTTCACTAATTTCCATTAGTGTAGGTCCACCTACAATGTGTGTAAAATGTTTTTTAAGCAAAGCTAGATATTTTTAGTGATGGAATTTATAGTGAACTTAAATTTAATGATATTGATGTATAATGGGATTCACAAATCTTATCATTTATATTTAGTTTTTACATAAAAATTATAGAATGATTAATTAATTGTATGTTTATTAGATGTTTAGTAATTTTCATCAATATGAATATGACTACAAGATGATTATAAGAATATCAATTATGATTGTTCAAATTGATATGGCAAGTGATTTATTTTGTAAGTTCATTCAAGTATATTGAGATGGACCAATATATTTATTCATAACTTATGTTTAATAAAAATTTATATAATGATTAATTCATTGCGTGTATAATGGATGTCTAGTCGTTTTCATAAATGTGAGTATTTTTAGAAGGTGATCACATGGATCTCAATTGTGATTGCACAAATATATATGTTAAGTGGTGTAAATAATATGTACACTCAAATAGATCATGAATCATATATCTTGTTATTCAGAACTAATCTATATGAAAGAGTCAAAGAATGATCAAATGTTTGAATGTGTACTATATTTCTATTAATTTTCATATATATATATATATATATATGGCAATGAATTTTATTTTCAAGTGCATTTAATAGTATAAAAATATAAAAAGGAGAATCGGAGCTTAAAAAATAAACTATTAATATTAATTAAAAAATTAATAATAAATATATATGATATAATTTAATAAAAATAATGTTTTTTAATACTCTTTAGATTATATATAATAAAATATTATATTATTTTTTTAAAGTGATTATATTTTAATTATCTTTATTAATATAATCTTTTATTATTTTTAAAATATTTGAATTGAAATATCTTATTAAAAAATAATAATTTATGAATAAATTAAAATGATAAATAATTTAAATTTAAGATAAAATTGAGAGAAATGATTTTCCAAAGTGTTTTAATCCAAAAGATTTCGAAAATAATATATTAACCTATTTATTAGATAGTTGTTTTTATATTCAATATAAAATATTTAAGTTGAGTTTGATTATCTTAATTTAGAATTTTATTATTAAAATTTTTAAATATAAATATGTGCAATATTATTATATAATTAATTTTTCATTTAGATTATATGTTTCTCAATTATTTTTACAAAAATATGTTTAAGAATGATGATTTATTAGAAAAACTTACCATCATTATTTTCTTTTCTAAACTTGCCATTTTATATAGATAAAAATTTATAATTTTATTTTTAAAATTCAAAGATTATATATATATATATATATACAACTAATAATTTTTATATCAATAATTTTTTTAAAATTAATTTATATAATTTAAAATATTAAAATTTTGTAAAGAAAAAAATAAACATTTGACATATTATTTTATGGACATCAAAATTTTACTTAATTATAATCTTGATTGTATTTTTAAAATATTAAAATTTTAAAATTATGTAGAAAAACAATAAACATTTAACATGTTATTTTTTGGATTTCAAAATTTTACTCAACTATAATCTTTAATATACTTTTAAAATACTTTTTATAAATTGTAACTTAACTAAAAACCACATTCAAGAGTGGGTCTATTTATAAATAATAATTATAACATACAATTTAAATTATGATTTTTTTTTTAATATTATTAAATAGTAGTTATTTTTACTTATATGAATTATATTTTCTAAATATAATTTAAAGAAAAATAAACAAATGTTATGGAAACAAAATATCCTTACATAAGTTAATTATTTGTAGGTGAAGTGATTAAAAAGTTTGATTGTGTCCAGCTTCATCTAGATTTAAATTTTAAAGGGTATGTTCAATCGATGGTGGTCATTGGAGATGTTTAGACGGTTGGAGAAACTAGTAATGTTAGTATTTTTGTCGATAGCATCTTATCAGGTGATGTTAGTGAGGCCAATAGTGGCCATTAGTAATTATTTTAAGGAAGATCTCGGCCTCCTATTTATATCCTAAACTAGTTCAAAGCTCCAATCCAAAAGCAATTATATGTATCAAAAAAAATGTATAATATTAAACTTTAAACCAAATTTAAAGTGGATATCATTGTCACTTATTTAAGTTGCATCCATAATTATTTCAAAAATCATTAACAAACATGTGATGAATTCCATTTTAGATCATTAGAGATAAAGATGTATAATTAATAACAGCACATGGATATAAAATATTATATCTAAAAAATCTTTTTATATAATTAACATATATTACTTATAAAACCACTAGGGATATTTGTGTTCTTGATGATAATATCTCATCAAATAATATTAATAAAACTGATAATGATCATTAGTAATTATCATAAGCAAAATCCCAACCTCCTATTTATGTCTCAAACTAATGCAACATTCCAATTTAAAATTGATTACCCATATAAAAAAAATTAAAAAACATATATAATATTAAACTTTAAACAAAATCTAAAATGTATGTCCATTATCCCTTATTTAGGTTACATCCATAATTAATACAACAATCAATAACGAACACACGATTTATTCCATTTTAAATTGTTAAAATATAAAATGGTATAACTAATGACAACACAAGGATATAAAATAGTGTACCTATAAAAAATTCTTATATAATTAATATATATTATTTAAAATAAGATTAAAAATAATAAAAATACTATTAAAAAAATATTAATTTGATATATATAATCCCTTGTATAACATTTAAAAATTATTTTTTTAAATATGTAACAAAGTATACAACCCCTTTCCTTTCTACTTTTGAGTATATGATTTCTTTTATGAAATATGAATACCGTCCCCATCATACCCGATACGGCGTACATATATGTATTCATTTTCATTTTCATTTTTATATTAAATTAATAAATATTATCACCAAACATTAAAGGTATCAATTTTTTCATATGTGAAATAAGTATTATAGTCTAAACACCTTTTTCAAACTTTAAGTTTTACGATCTATTTAAAATTTACTACTAGTTTCAATATCTAAAATATATAAATATTTTAAAAATGTTTGAGATGTATTTATTATCTTGAGGATCTATTAGCAAGTCCAACTATCGTATTTACGTGGCGAATAGAAGTTGCCAAGCTCGCATGGTTTCAATAACTCTCATGGGAGGGTAATATAGGATGTTAAAAATATATATTTAATGTTAAAGAAGTTTTTAATGTTTATATTATAGAAAAATTATAAAAATCATAATTTATTTATTATTTTATCAGTTTATTTTTTTTATTAGATTGGTTAAAAATGGTTTTTGAAAGGTCTTCCAGTTTTGTATAAAGGAGAAGATGAAAAATAAAACATTATAGTTAAAATAAGACACCTCTATCAGAGGCAACCAAATGCCCTGTAACATTCTCTCACTCCTTGGACTTCTACCAAAAACTAACAGAAATAGGAACTTACCAAGAAACTTCCGCAAAGCTTCCATCAAACTTACCCTAGGGCCCTGACCCCTATTTCGCTAGTATTCTGAGCATTAACATGGGGTCCCCCCATGTGAAGAGACATACAAGGAGGTTGGGTTGTTACTTTTCTTCCTTTTTTTGAACCATCGACCAACCTTCCTTGTTCCCAATCTGAAGTGTTGCTAGATCTTCCTCAACTGGGATACAAGGTTGGGATTTGAATTTCGTTATTGTCCCAAGATCTGCCTTGGAAGAACCTAGATTTGGGGTCTCCTTCGAGGGGGAAGTTGAAATTGGCCCAGTCTTCCTTGGAGAGATTAAATTGACCAAAAGTTCATCTTTGGATTATGGCAAGCTTATGGGGTCCTTATTTGAAGCAAGGGAAGAAGGAGCTTTAGAAGGGGCATCAGAATCCTTGTTTTTGGTAGCCCACTCTTCATCTACGGCCAACGCCTTGAGGTTTTTGGGGATAAAATCTTTCCATGAGGAAGAATCTTTCTTTTTTCTTAGATGGCTGTAGCTTTTAGTCAAGCACCTAGTTCAAAAACAACTACGGCAACAAAATAATAAACCTTCTTAGTCAATAGCTTGGGACCAAGTGCGATTACCAATCTTTAGGTTGATTTTTTCTGGAAGGTTCTTGGAGGTATCAATGATGACTAGAATCTTATTAGTTTATTAATATGGTTTTTTTAAATATTATTTTAATAAAAAATTATTTAAAATATCATAAAAATGATATATTTTTAAGATTTATATTTAAATAACAAAGGTACTATGTGCCAAGTTTTTACTAGGTAGCTAATAGATTTTGTCATGTAAATATTATGTTATTTGTGCTTGCATCGTATTGGGGTTGATGCGTATCATTCTCATAATATATTTTAACCCTATTTGTATTAGACCACCTTCATTTGTATTTTAAAATGAAGCTTTGAATCTTCACATTAATCCATTTTGTTCATTTACCCTTGATCCTAAAATTTGGGTTTCATACATTTGATATTTTGGAAGCGTATTCTGTAGTTAGTTATGTTAGTTCCAGATAATTGATTCTTCATTTTGTTCATTTAAATGGGTTATATTCATTGATCATTCATATGGAATTCACATAAAATGCATGGTTGGCCATTTGGTATTCAAAGCCTACTATTTCATAGGACTACATTTTGATGACATTTTCTTTTATGCATTTGCATTTCATGCATTTCAATCACTAGACCTCATGCATGTCCATGTTAAATAATAATAATAATAATAATAATAATAATAATAATAATAATAATAATAATAATAATAATAATAATAATAATAATAATAATAATAATAATAATAATAATAATAATAATAATAATAATAAAGGATAGAAATAGACATTTTGGTGGAGCTCCTTTATTATGTAGTATAACATCTGATAAACATTTATTTGATGTTCTTTCTTTACAAACATGGGAAACTTGTAATTATACATTGTTAGCCTTCTTTTTTATCTTAATACTCACCGAAGGGTCTTAAAATGTATTCACCAACACAAGACAATCCCATCAAGGTTTTATTGTAATTATAAGAGAAATATATGTTTTAGTATGCAAGTAAAGAGATGTGTGTGAAATTTGATAGTACAGAAGAGAAGGAAAAGATAGGAAGATGACACTTTTGACTGTAAGTGATCATGTGCATTGTGACCAAACTGCTTCTTCATATATTTTTAACTATTTCCTCATATACTAGGCTCATAGGTGCATATTATCTAAGTAGTTTGTGATAATCATTAGTGTCTAAGATACATATTTTGAATATTCATAGTAACTCTTTTAGTCAACTTAGTTTTTTAATACAGTGAATTGGTTTTATTTTGACTCATATATGCATAGTTTATCACATATGTTTTGTTCAAATTTAGTCTTTAAACTAACTTGACTAATCTTGTTCGGAGTGAATGGTTGACTGTAGCCCTATAGATTCTTCAACCTCTAATATGTGCAACATGTGTCTAGTTCTTATTGATATTTTGTTGATCAAATCTATCAAATTCTACCTAAGTTTCTCACAATCAATCCCAAGCTCAAAGGATCTATGAATTCTCAGATCGATGATAAGTGTCATCATCACGTTGATTCTTAATGGGTGCTTATAAATTTTTTGAGAATAACTAAGTTTTATGAATCCCTGAGCTTCTGAGATTATGCCACATGGCACAATCTTATAAACATGGAGCCTATAGAAAGTCAAAAAGGTTTATAAGGCATAAAATCCTTTGAATCATGAGATTGAGACATGTGCCTCAATCGTGAAGAGTCATAACTTTGTGTAAGGTTTCATGGAAAAAAGTTTGTAGAGCCCCGTGATCACACCATATGGCAAGATCACAGAGCTTAGAGTGGTGGAAAGAAACACAATTGATTGGTCAGTGGAACCTATAGACTATCCAATGTCTTGATTATGGAGAACTCATAAGTCAGGGGAAAAATCAAACTAATTTAAAGACTTAAGACTCATAGCTTTCACGATCCTTCCACATGTATCCATCCTAAAAACTCAAAACCCACATATTACAGTTGAGTAGTTAAATAACCCACCACTTTTGAGCCATCTATGTGTTTGCATATCATGAATGCAGAGCTCAAAGAATAAAAATTACACAATCAATCAGTGAAGACCTCCCGAGGTACAAAGATTGTGGCAAGTAGCACGATCTTGGGGACCCATAGTTTGGAGGACATTACAAGACCCAGGCTCTTGGAAAATAAGATTGAGAAAAATAGCATAATATTGAAGGCACATAGCTATGACATGTGTGTGAAATTTGACAGTTCAACATAGAATGAAAACAAGGAAGATGACAATTTCAATGGTGAGTGATCACTTATGTTGTGACCAAACTACTTCCTCATATATTTATAACTCCCTAACTAAATTTAGTCTTTTGGTTGGAAATGATATTGAAAAGGTCTAAATGGAATGGCATGTCTAAATTGCTTCACCTATAGGGTTATAGGATAGATGATATAGCTCTGGTTCAATTGATGTGATGTGATTCTAGATACTTAAAAAAAACACATTATTATCTTTTGAATCATATCTCTCTAACAAAGAGATTTTTTGACTCCAAAACTTTGTTCTTCAACATATGGAAAAAATTATCTCATTCTATCCTTAATCATTTTTTTATTGACAATTAGTAACAAGACCTTTTATGAATGAAAACGTATGCTCTATCATGTCTCTCTTATCTAGTAAGGATGATTCAAATAGTTTGAAAAACATGGTCATATACAAAATTACATCCAATTTGAAAAAAAAATAATTCAATTGTTACAAGATACAGAAATGTCCATACCAAATTGGTTTGATCATATTTTAAATTGTAAGGTTCTCCATGCTAGTCATTTCTAGGCTGTTGTTGTTCCCTATAACTATGTAAAATTATTTGGTGCAGTGTGATCACCTATTTTATGCTACCAACTTAACAATCAATACATTTCCAATAGGATTTAACATTGCTACATATCATCAAACAAAAACTTTGTTATTCTCTAACTAGGTGTTTATTCTTATTAATTTCTTGGTCTTTCTCACATATTCAAAGGACATATCACAGCCCAAATCATTTGCTTATTTGATGTGTGACTTAATCACATTTTTCAAAATTTTGAAAGGACTTTAGCAATGATATAAGTGTAAACTATCCAAATTTTCTAAAGCTCCTTGACAACCTAATCTTACATCAAATGCCTATGTTTATTTGATTGATCAAAGTTTTTAAAATCTACTTAGAAAAAGACTAAGTCCAAGGATTTTATCCCTCCTAAAGACCAAATATCCAAGATATTTCCATGTGGCACCATCTTGGCCATTCAACCATCGTGTGGTTTTTTGATGAGTTAGATAAGTCTAGAAACTCTATAGGCTTCACGATAGTGCCACATGGTAGGAATGAAAAGTTTAGAGACCCTAGCACAATTTAAAAGGTTCCAAGGACTGATGGTCACTGATATCACACCATGTGTCATGATCTTAGTGATCTTAATCCCATAGGGAGCCTTAGGTAAACCTAAAAAATTTATGGACCCCAAAATACCAAGATGTTTCCATGTGGTAACGTCTGGTAACTCAAGCTCATGAGGGATTGATAAACTACCATCGAGACATTTATGAATCAAATACCTAAGATGGTGTTATGTGGAAGTATCTCATACATTCAAGAACCTAGTTAGGGGAGGGAGAATCGATAAACCAAAACTAATATTAGGAGACACTGGTTCAATGTGATTGTCCCACATGGCATAATCATGCTGAACCAGAACCAAAACCAAATTTGAAGGCTGGTGGATAGCCGCATCGCTATGGAAAAGGTCAAAAAGTGAAGAACATAACCTAGGGAGTTGAGAGAATACCATGTAATGGATATGAATAGTAGGACTTAGAAAAGAAAGATTTTGTGTGAAAAATAGTGAAATTACGTGTTGAGACTAAGTGATTAAAATAAAAATTGAAATAATTAAGGCTTTACATTCTAGAAATGTGGATTCTAGGTATAAAATTACATGGGTTAGGATTGAACAACAAACATAGTAAGGTAATGGATTATGTCATGTTTTAATTGATTCTATTATGTATAAAAACAAGGAAAATATTAATGTAAAAAATATAAGTAGAGAATTAAATGGAATGTTTTCATATAATAGGTCACTATTTTGCGTTGTTCATATATTGAAAGTAAACTATAAGAGCCAAGAAGCCAATATACAATTTATTTAAATTTTGTTCTCCCTCTCTTGTGATGTTGAAATCCTATAATTCTCTTTTCTGATTTTATTAAAAAAAATCGAAACTCCTATTTTATAATAAATTTGAAAGTTCTTCTCTTATGAATAAAACTAGATGCTTTTGAGAGAAAAGGTTTTAATAATTAATAAATATCACATTGTTTTCAAATTAACATTCCTCCTAGTTGTTTTCTCTTAAAATAACCATTATTTTAACATCTAGAGATCTTGGTTACAATCTATCTATCTATCTATTTGTTTATCTTAGAAAATAATTATGCAACAATATTTCTAGTCATGTTAGGTGAATCCAGGTAGAAGTATATGATCTATAGTATTTTTTTGATATAAAACATTAACTACTCTATAAAATTCTAAGTTTTATGCATTGATAACTTCACTATTTTTTTTGGAACCAATAGCATTGATAATTGTATGGAGTTTAGTTATGTATTTTTCAAATAATGTACTTTAAGTCAATGTGGACCATAACACTTATTTTAAAAGCATTTGGTCTCTTCAATAATCAATTTAAGAAGATTCTTATGTTTTTTTAAAGTATTACAAATGACAGAGTGCTAGGAATTATACAACACTTTATCTTCATGAAAGGACATATACCTTGTATCTTTTATGTAATAGTGTTTGGTTTTGTATTGTTTGAAATTTTGATATTTTCCATGGGAGCTTGCATTTAATATGGTATTATAAATATTAATAAGATTGAATTTGTATAAGTTTTGAGTGCAAGTTCCCTAAGATGGATCCCTACCATTGATATTCTTAAAACAAAGGAAGACATTGCTTATGTACCAGTTATGTTGAATGACTTTCATGTACTAAGTAATACTAATCCATTTTCAAGTTCATAACATGTTTGTATTTTAATTAAAGATGTAAGCTTTAGATAATTTGTACCATTATGCATATCAAAATTTTCATAAATGTTAAAAGGAGAGTGAAGTAAACATTGTCGATAAAGAGTGCAGTGAGAAATCAATAAAATCTATATATTGTCATATTAATGAAAAACTTAATTATAAGATCCTTCAAAAACTATTCAAGACATAGAGTCTCAAGCTCAAGGGTTTGGCCTTCCTGATGAAGAAGAAGAGCTTTTGGTTGGCATAATTTATGATTTTGATTTGACTAGTCTAATTAGCTAGGGTGAAGATTTAGAAGAATATGATGATTTATTTAGTAGTGGGACAAGCTGGAAACTCAGAGACGAACTGTCAAATTTGCACGAAAAGGCCAAAACATGACAACTTGTCAAGTTTCCACACTTTTGACCACACTCGAACTAAGCTAAACGGTTATAACCATCGGGATGACACGATAAATATAGACCAATCCTATTTAAAAACATCAAAAAGTATTGTGTAAAGCACAAGATCATGCGGATCGAGTTCCCAATGGTCACCGACACCCAAGTCGTAGTTGCAATGAATAATACAGCAGAAACAAACCAGAAATAGAGCGCTAATGGCTACTAGTGATGTCGAAATTATCTGCAATCAGATGGATATAAATTGTACGTTGTTTGGAAGTATTTCGAGACGATGCTAGGAATGCACGAAGGTCTGTTTGAACGACCTTTTAACTCTTCAGAACCAAATGTGGATGCAACAAACATGAACGAGATGTCAGAGAATCGATCAATGCAAAAACAGAGAACCAGACGCATGTCTGTCAGGCTGCTGAGGTGAAACAAAAGACATCAATGAGATTGACAGGTAGTTGGATAAAGACGAGTTTCCACGAATGCTGCAGATCTGAGTGGAGATGGTTGAGATTTATGGTGCGATTATGTGCTGGCATTCTTAATGTAGGAGATATGCGGTGGAATCAAATAGGAGAACTTGGAATAAGAATACAAATCAATCTTAGCTCCAAATGAGATGGCACGATCACTACATGACAAAGAAGAAAAATAAAGTTGCGCAATGGCTGAATGTCTTAGCACGTGGACATAAATTATACAGCATGGACAGATGCGTATTACCTGTTTCGCCCGGTTTGGATGCATGGAGCGATACGAAACTGATATATTTTGCCATAATTCGACTGGTCAAGCACTAAGTGGAGTGAATTCAATGCATGTTGAATCAGGACTGCACAACGCAAGAATATGAATGGTAATCACTATCCGTGCAGGAAGCCTTATGCAACATAAAGACTCTCATGGCTAAACTTCCATCAGAGGATCCCTGCTCTAATACCACAATTGGAAGGTAAACAGAGTTATGCAGAAAATTAACTCAGGCAATCATACACAAAGAATTATTCTTTAAATCACACAATATTATATTATGAAGAATAAACACAGACTATTAAATATCCATGGAGGAAGCACAATGACTTCCAACAAAGGATCTAATGACCCGAAATAACATGGATAACAACAAATCTTATGGGAATACAGTTCCCGATTACAAACAAACTAAAATACACTAATTAATAGTGTTACTAATATAAAATCCTAACATTAATGCCTTTCCATCTACACTTGTGTGAGTGGTGGTGTCATAATGTTTTTGCATGATTATACAATGGTAGATCATCGGAATGATTACTTGGATTGGTGTCATGATCGTGCAATATATTCTAGGTTGCTTGGAGTCGCCACATATTATTTTTTTGGTTGGGTGGTGTTTTAAAGATATGTGCCTGCTTCTAGGTGTCTATGTTTGGGTTGTGTCAGGGGAGATATGGAGAGGGTGGTGGTCTAATCTTTAGGCTTGTCTGTGGTCTTTGGCATGGTTATTTTCCTGAAATGGCCTTCTGTGGTGAGGTCTTGTAGGCCCGTTTAGAAAATATCTTTTGGGTTACTTTTGAAGAGGTTTTATAATCAATTCAAAATGTTCTTGGGGAGGAGTACTTTTGTCGTAGTCTAAGAAGCTAGGAAAATTCAAATGTAGCTTCCATGTTTGCAAGCAATCTTCTACTATTGGTGTAAGATAAGTAGCATGTTGCAGATTTGGTTGAGTTTTTTATTTCTCCTACATGTAGGGTGGGCTTGCCAGAATAAATTATAGATATGGACTTAAGGACCTTTGTTAATTTGCCTTACTGTGGTTCAAATGGTCTGGGTATGGTCCATATCTTAGTTTTTTAGGTCTTTGGAAACCAAGTTTGTTGCTTTTTTGAGGTATGTGGATAAATTTAAAGGGGAATTTTGTTTTCCTTCCTCTCAACTAAGGTGTTTTTTACCTCCCCCTCTAGTGGTTTAAGCTAAAATACATATAATATAGTTGGAATATTGGAAGGTTATGTGTCATTCTAGGGAGCATGTAGAAGCTATAAAACTTTTGGAAAATTTGGTTTTCCATGGGCATGGTTTGGATCCTCCTTGGATCTATTGGACCTTGTTTTGGCTATGATAGTTGCAATGCAAGGCCATCTGAGCAGTGTTCTCTCCACACTAGCTATTAGAGGTGTGCTCACTAGGAAGAAAATGGGGATTGGTTCTCAAAGTATGGTGCGTGGTGCTTTTTTGTCTTTGGTTAGTAAGGATATAGAGGTCTCAATGGCTACTATGGAAGATGTGGGTGGAGCTTTACCATCATCTTTGATTAGGTGGGAGACCTCCAATTTTTTGGGACTATATCTTTGTTATTTTTTGGTTTGTATATTATTTTAATCGAAATGGTGTTGGTTATACTATTTTATGTTTAGGTTGTTTTAGCTCGCCTATATATTTGGATAAACTAGCTTTCTAGTGGCCTTGGTAGTGTCAATTGTATCAATATTCTAGGTCATGTTTGTAATGTTTTTTTGTTTAATATAAACAAGCATGGGACATGAAATTCATGGTATCCATAAAAAAATGATGTGGGCATTTATGTAGTAGTGCATTCAGAAATACTTTAATTTAAGTTAGTAGTAATTGTGTTCGTAGGAAGGCATGTTGAAATAATATCTTTATGCTATAGTTATTTTTTTATTTATTGTAAGCATGCCACCATATTTTTTGAAATAAATATTTTCACCATTTACTCACAACATCATAATCAATTCTAGATCCCAAAAGACCATATAGCTTAGAAAAATACAAAATCTTTAACAATGTAAGTAAGTTCTAAATAAGAGATAACAACATTAAAAATGCAATAAAAAGGTGTTTTATATAAACATATTTAAAATATAATATAACTCTAGATAAGGAACCAATAAAGTGCCCTAATTAATTCAAAACTGTGAAATCTTCCCCCCATATGTATCATTTTGAAACCAAATACATATTTTGTTTTTTCCCCCATAAATAATGAGATTGCATTTTTTCAATAGAGGACAAACACATGTCAATATTTTGAAAATACGTGCACTAATTCCTTGACAAATCAAGTACCAATAAATAGAAATATTGGCACAAATAAAGAGGACTCTCAAAACATGGTGAGAGAAATATGGTCATAAACAAAAAAGGAAGATATAGATTGTAACAAAGGAAAATCAATGGATAAGACTAAATTACTTAACTGGGAAAATCATCAAACTATAATACATATTAATATAATTTTAAATAAAAGATAAAAGTTCATTATTTCATTTGTAAATGTATTATAAATGTATAAACATAAAATGATGAGAGATTGTAGTGATAAAAAATATGATTCTAAAACCAGGGTCCATAAAATGATGAAAAATTGAAAGGATCAAGTACATGGTTAAGTATTTTCATCATGCTCTATGAAACTATTATCAAGTAGTAGGTACATATTTAAATGGTTCAGTTTATCAATAATATATGTTGCTAATCAAGAAAAATAAGAAAAAGATTAAAGTTTGGCATATCCATCTTTACTATATTTTCTCTTACCAAAATCATTATAATTTTAGTGAAAACACTGTATATATGATAAGAATTTATCTTTTGCATGATCAACTATTAGTTTCACTAAACATAATCAGTTACAAATTAAATGACACCCATAAAAAATTTTATGTTCTATTTAATAAAAAAGGTCATAAAACAAATAATTAGTGACCAAGATGCAAAATTATATATGCTAAACAAATAAAGGTATGTAAAGAGTATGGATAATGTGCATGAAAAATTTCAATTCAAATAATGTAACAATTAAATCTAAGAACATTTTTTTCCATACTTCAAGGCTAGTGATTTGGAAAGAGCTTTAAGAAATAAAATGATTCAAAAATAGGCACCGAGTCTTATGAAATGTCTAAAGTATTTTAGTTTTCATGGAATACGAATGATATAAATATTACAAAAATAAATATACAATAGCATAATAACAAACATTTGAACACCATGTCTATTGGAGACATGTAACTATAAATAAGAATTTAGTTTCAAATAAGATGCTAAATACTAGTAATTTAAATGAAAAGTATAGCAAACATTATTAATTAAATTAGAAGGTTGTGTTAACTTGTCACATTCCTTCAATATCCTAAAATTAGACAAAATAAATGAAAAATGCATTGGTAAAATGAATAAATAACTATTTGCATTTTAAAAACATTTATGCAATGAAAAGTATGAAATAAAACTTACTATTTGGTAATCATGGTTCATTTTTGTATGATTGTGTAAAAAATATTATCCATTCCAATTATGAATGAGATATTCATTTGGAATTTTCGTAATAGAAATACTATTGTTGAAATATATTGTTGATATTCTTTAAATGATGTTTTTATTAGCTTTGGTAGTATAGTGTCAAGGAAATATTTTTTCAATATGTAGTCAACTTTGTCATCTTTTGTGTGAATGATACAGTCAATGCATGGCTATAGGATTAGTTTGGATCTCATGGACATTTTGCACAACATAGACTGTCACTAGTATGAGCACCTATTTTTAGTATTTCATGTTTACATGAAATGAATGTTAGCTAAAAAGGTGACAGGTACATGCATTTTGCTTTTAGTGTTTTTGTAACCTGAAATTATTATTGTTAGATACTAATTTATAATGTGTTTAACAAAAAATGGAAATGTAATGTTAAATTGGTTTTAATAAATAATTAGGGGAAATAAAAAAGATGTTTGCCTCTATATTTTATATTTCCATTGCTTTTAATTTTTTTTAGTTCATTTATCATTCAATGGAAGCACAAATTAAGCAAGATTGGCATGAAGAATGTGAATACTTTTTGACCTACTTCACACTATATTTTTAAACTAATAGATTGATAGTTTTCTAGATATTAGTTGATCCTATATATCATGATAAATTTGTTGATGTTGTTCTCCAAGTTGAACCTAATATGAATTAATTTAATTTAGTTTTTTAATTAAAAAAATAAATTTACAATATAAGGAAATACAATATGTTAATAAATATAAACTTATAATTTCAGCATTGTGTTATGTATCGTTGTCTTTGATGTAGACATTGAATTATGAATTGATTTGTTGATAGTCTATAACTAAAGATCCAAATGAGCCTAATGAATATGATTCATCTAATTCAACAATATCAATGATTATGTTATCTCGTGTACATTTTTTTTTTTACAAACTCTACATATGTTTTACACTTTTGACTTTATAATGAGCAAAATGCAAAAATAAACTTCTCCTCTCTCATATTTTGATTTTTATTTTACTAATAAGTTTTAAATACATATGTTATTCATAGAAGTCAAGTACATCTCAAATGTTTGAATCCATTTATTGCTAACATTTATTGTTATTATCATCTATCCATTAACATCAACCAAATCAGCATGAATTATCTCTACCCATTTATTGTATGTCTAGGCCATACACTGTCAATATATCTCCTTCAGATATATTAGCATGGTTTCCATGGAAAATGTCTAATATTGAGGATTAGATAATTAGATTCATTCTTACATTGAATTTTTTTTTTTTTTTTTTAATCTTTAATTAAATAACATAGAAATATAATTAAAAATGAATCATATTTTTTTTAATAAAAGCATGAAGAAGATATTTGAGTACAATATTACCATTTTATTAGTTATTGAGTAGAACCAATTTGACAAACATCAAATGAATCTTTTGTTGTTTTTTCAATAGATTTTTCAAGTTGTTGCTCTTTTTTTCTTATCTATAATATTTACTAAAATAGAAAAAATATAAAAAAATTATAAAACATGTAAGAGTAAAATAATGAAATATCACATATATTTTATACAAAATAAATAATAATACCTTCTATTTATGTGCATAGTTTCTTTTACTGATATTCAAGAACTATTATTCAGAACTTAACAAATAGAATTATGAATAGTCCAATAGGTATCTATTGTTATAATTTGATTATTCTCACTTGCAATGTTTTACAACACATGGTTTATGATTTTTCTTGTATATTACTTATGTTTCATTGTCAGGAAATGCATGTTTGACATTGTCATATGTTTTTCAATTATCATTGCCAATTTGTTGTAACTAGATAAGTCAATATTAAAGTCCCCCATTATGTAAATTTATTTCAATGTATTTTCATTTGATATTATTTATTCTACAACATTTATGATATATAAAATAAAATCAAATGGAGATGCATAGATGTTGACTATTGTAAATTCTTGACCATGTATTAAATTTTTGATGTTTATGCTTTTACTTCATTTTCAATGCATTGTACTGGATTTAAAGTGGCAACATATTTTTTCATGCATTATCATAATACTATGAGCATTATGTACCAAATTACAAGTGATAAAATTTGGAAAATGGTTATAAGTGTTTGTATTTGACATGTATGTTTCCTGTAAGCATAGTATATCACACTTCATCTAGTTATGGTCATTGATAATATCTTCCAAATGCAGATGAAAACTATGAATTTTCAATGAACATAATAGATGCACTATTTAAAGTGCATAGTTTATTGTTTTACAAAATAAAAAGTAATAAATTCTATTTATGTGCATAGTTTCTTGTACCGGTATTCAAGCACTATTATTCATAACTAAACAAATAGAATTATGAATAGTCCAATAGGTATCTATTATTATAATTTGATTATGCTCACTTGCAATGTTTTACAACACATGGTTTATGATTTTTCTTGTATATTGCTTATGTTTCATTGGTAGGAAATGCATGTTTGACATTGTCATATATTTTTCAAGTAGCGTTGCCAATTTGTTGCAACTAGACATGTCAATATTAAAGTCACCCAATATGTAAATTTGTTTCAATGTATTTGAATTCGATATTATTTTTTCTATAACATCTATGATATCTAGATTAAAATCAAATGGAGATGCATAGATGTTGACTATTGTAAATTCATGACCATGTATTAAATTTTTGATGTTTATGCTTTTACTTCATTTTCAATGTACTATACTGGATTTAAAGTGGCAACATATTTTTTCATGCATTATCATAATACTATGAACATTATGTACCAAATTACAAGTGATAAAAGTTGGAATATGGTTATAAGTGTTTGTATTTGACATGTATGTTTTTTATAAGCATAATATATCACACTTCATCTAGTCATGGGCATTGACATTATCTTCCAAATGTGGATGAAGACTATGAATGTTCAAAGAACATATTAATATAGATGATGCAAATATATATTATATTGATTTATGTTTCAAATCCTAGTTCTAATTTGAGTCTAATATAGACATCTTAATAGATTGTTCTTTTTTACTTTGATGTTTTTGTTTGTGAGAGGGCTTAGCAAGTATAGTGATTATGTGTTCTTTACATGAGAAAGTTTTTTATATGCCAATCCATGTCTATATACACTAAGGGGCTTAAATGCAACACCCTTCATGCTTAAACCTTGGGATCTATGTATTGTGAATGTACAAGCTAGATGTATTCGAAAATGGATTTGTATTATTAGTGTTTTTTTGTAAACAAGATTTGCACTTGGTCATGAAATATGTAAAATAGGATTCCAATTTGATTCAATATGGATTTTGTACAAATGAATATGTTTCACTCTTTGATAATGTCCAACATTATTATCATTAAATTACACTCAAATAATTTCATGTTTGTCTTATTTGGTGTACATTTTGAAGATACCATTTGAATCATTAACAAGCCCATATTACATATAATAATATCTGGCAGAGAGTTCAACTAACATGCTAGATTTTAAAATGATTTTTTGTGTTCAGAATACAACTTTAGCATATCCATGTCTTAACTATAAGTGCTATCTCTCTTTTATATTGCATTGATAAGAATTTCATTATCTGAAATAAGTATTAACATTTTATCATTGTGTGCATCAACATCATCATTTAAGTAAAACATATAAGGGAGTAAAGGGTCATTTTGTGTTATATGCAAATAATTATGATTAAGATACACTATATCATTTTATGTATGTAAACATGTACACATTCTATTCAATATTCCCACAACATTTTTCATCTTTTTGGCACATAGTTTGATGTAATTGATAACATTTCACATTTTTTCCCACAAAACATATGGAACAATTTCCTCTTTAATTTTTTGATGTTCAAATATGAGGAAATCATTTAAATCTTAAGCCTATTAAAAGCCTCCATAAAATATCATATCACTAGTTCCAAAGTACATAGCCAGTAATTACATTATTTCACACAAATGCCTATAAATATAGTGTAACATTCTCACTCCCACAAGTGAGATTTCATCAATTATCACGATACGTAATCGATAATAACATTTTCATAATTTATCAAGCCTTTCACCACCTAAAAAAATAATTTTTGACTTGTTAAAAGTTAGGAAAAATGTAGAATGTAATGTTATTCTACCTACGTTATATACATCTTTGCTTATGTATGAAAGAATAAGGCCTCTTGGCTTGGTCGTATCCCTATCAATAGACTATGCATAAATATGGACTAGTGTTTCATATATAAATTTCATTTTAAATGTTTTTTCAGTCCTTGCAGCACCTGTCTAGAATATATAAAATGGATCATTCTTATTTATAACTTTTTTCAATCAATGTCTTTAATATTTTCTTCTTATGAACCATTTAACATTCATATTTGTTTATAGTATTTAATATTTTCATAAATAAATGGGTGATATCCAATTTAAAATATGTTAGAATTTTGTTTTTTGGTACAAATTTTACTAATGGTACTTCCATTTGCATATGATATTCTTCTTGCATGGAGCTAGTTATGCTGGAATGAAATCTAGTACTACTTATGTTTTCAATATCAAGTTCAACCTAGTAAATGGCATCCTTCATGTCTCCCCACATAACATTGGTGTCAAAATTTTACTTGGCCTCATTTAGTTTTATGGTCTTTCTTTGAAAATTTTATATGTCTTTCCATGTTTGAATATTTTGTTTCAAACTATTTTCATTATTTCTAAACAAAACATATAACAATAACCATTCATGGAAATAGTTTCTAGGATCAACATGTTTATTATAATTGATAAAATATATAGAATTTATTTTTTTTAATGGATTTTTAATTTTTGGATGACTAAACAAACATGATCAATAGTCATAGGTCATGAAATGTAATAGTATATAATAGATCAATAAATAATATCTTCATATTTAGCTTGTTTTTCCCTCAAAAGAATCAAAGGTTTTTAAAAAAATGGTCATCAATGAATACAAGATGTATTTATGAAGGTACATATTATTGAGAAACGATTCAATAGAAATAATAATACCAAGTGAACAAAATGATGCATAGAAATATGGTGATAGTTTAACATTACATCTCTTAGACTATAATGCATCTAAATGGCATATATGTTTATTGTTTCATGTTGTGTTCATATTTTTAAAAATCATGTGTGGTTTTGATCCAAAACTTGGAAGTTCTGATTGATAAATATTTCAAGAACATAGAAATAACACAATAACAATGAATTATATGAGAAGAGATGTAGTATTACTCAAGATCGCAATACAATTATATGCTTATCTCTGGGAAGAGATGTTTGTCTTCACATTCTAGGTTACCTATTCATTTATACATATTTTGAAAGCATGGGGAGGATGTGTAAGGTAAAAAATATTAAGGGAGATTAAGTGGTTTGACTTCCAAGATTTAAAACAATACAAAATTTGATGAATTACTATTTTTAGGCTGCACTACTAAAATTAAAATTTAGGGAAATTATGTAGGGTTTTTGGGGGTCAAACTTCATTGAAAAAAT
This sequence comes from Torreya grandis, assembly GCA_037957365.1. Classification (NCBI taxonomy): domain Eukaryota; kingdom Viridiplantae; phylum Streptophyta; class Pinopsida; order Cupressales; family Taxaceae; genus Torreya; species Torreya grandis. Next base: position 401,862 of record JARHVA010001947.1, read on the forward strand.
ATCCATGCCATATCACAACATTCTCCTCACTCTTATCTTTCCAACGGTTCAAACGATGAGTCAATTGGAGCTACAGTGTAAAAGTTATGGGTCCCAAAGTTCCATCATCAATTGGGGTGGAACTATCACCCGAATCAGGTTTTGTGATTTAATTTTACCATATATGAACTATAGTACAATTGTACAACCTATAAATTTTTAAATAATTGGCATCTGTCTTGGTTTTCTATAAGTATGACATGATTTTTTATGAAAGTATTGTTCCATACCTGTGATGGCTTGCATACAAAAAATATTGTGGGTTGTTTAATTTTATTTTATATTGTTGTTATGTATTGACACTCACCTATTTTTATATCATGAAAAAAACTATCAAAGTCTTCTTAAGCATTATATTGTTTTGTGTTTAGCAATAAGTAAATTTGCTTTGACAATGCAATTGCAAGTTCATTTATTTTTTTCACATGGTTTGAGTATTGTTGTTTGTCTCATTGGTAGTTGTGTGAAATTGTAATTACTTTTTTATTATTTTTTTACAACTATTGGTATGGTGGTGTATATGTAATTTTACTAAGTCAGTTTTTAGAATATCATTATTACAAGTTAGGTAATTTTCTATAAAATTTGTAATTTCTAAATTTTGTTTATTTCTATATATTGGTGCATCTTTGATTCATACTAGCCAATGATCATGAGTCTTTCCTCTACACTGGAATTCTATCATGTAAAAATAATCTATGATTTTACCCAAAAACAATTCATCTTCACATAAAATTTGCTTCAATACATTGATATGATGTCTATAATAACATATATAAGGTACTAGATATATTCTTACATGAAAATAAATGTCATTTGATTTATCAAATTCATTGAGTTATGAATCTAGATTTCTAGAATGTTTTCGGTACAATTGTTTCAATGCATTTGTTAATGATTTCCAATAATGTTCAACACTTGTGAAAGTTAATAAAAATGTTGGCGGTCCTAATTGACATATCATTACAAAGAATTTTTTAAGGCCTTGCATGTAATCAGGTGAAATATAGATTTTTTGAAATCAACATATCCAATTTCCAATTTGAGTAACATTTAAATATTCAATTTTTATTTGATATATTTGGTCATAATATTTCTTCCTTTTAGCAGACCCTTTTGAATTTATATCCACATAGATTTTCCAACCTGATATATGATTAGTTTTACTACTTTGAAAAATATATTGGTAAGACGATATGTAAAACAATGATTAACATGCAAAGGCTCCCATTGTGATATTTATTGATAGGAAAAACTTGACACAATGTCATCATCGCAAGGATCACCAAATAAAAGAGTTGGAAAGTTCATTTTTCTAAGTATTTGGCTTTGAAAATAACAATATGACACTTTATTTTGGTTGGTGCTATTGTAATCAACTTGTTTTCCAATGTAATAATAATACATATTGAATTTACAAAACCATGTATTAAAGTGTGATTAGATTTGTATCCCTATGTGTTAGAATACAGGTTATTTTCACTATTTATATAATTTTTAGATTCAATAAGCATGCTATTTCTATTTGTATTCTCTATAACGTAGTAGATATAAACAATTTCCAATAAGACTTAATTTGCATATTATGAATAATGTATAATTTTTTGGTACAATGTTGTTGCAATGCTTCCATAATAAATTTTGAAATAAATCTTCCTTCATGTTAAGTATTTTTTAATTATAATCATCCTTTTAAATCTATTTCAATTTCTATTTCTTCATCTATAGAATGAGGTAGCATTTTCTTAATTTTATCAACACTTGATGGGACATTGATAAGTAGCCATGTTAAGCCAACTTACACTTTGTTATATCCTTAGTTTATTATCTAAGCAAATACAATTATAAAAGCAAAAATACTTTCTTCAACTCTTATAGATTGTAATTGTGTGTTGAATCTAATAGCAACGGGTGTCGCAAATGCAAGAAATTTTCTATTTCTCAATGATTGATAGCATTTTACATTTTTTTTAAATGGCTTTGTTATTTGACATAAATTCCTTGATTGCATTATTTTTAGACATATTAAAAGGATTTATATTATATTTGAATTTTATTTGTTTGAAAATGGTAAAAAACATGTATTGGTGTGTTTATAATTTTTTTATTGCTTCTAATCTTGATAGTATTTATTTAATGTTTTTTTGTTATGTGTCATGTTATTTAACTGATTTAAAGACATGGAAAAAATATGTGACAATTTCTATCCAATAGAATCGGAATGGTCAAAATGTGGCTTTATATCCTTGTACATCATCAATGTTTTATAGCGCATATGTTTTATTTTTTCATTCCTTCCATTTTCTATCCAAAAGAACTATAACTATCAAATTGTGGATTTATATCCTTTCCCATTGTCAATGATTTCTAGCATACATATTTTTTATTTCATGTGTAATGTTATTTATTTATGCAAAGAGAACTTGTTTTGATTCCATAATGTTTCTAAACAACTATCAATAGCACAATATTCTACTTTGGTATGCTCTTCTACTATTAATGGTCCATGGTGTACATGGTGTTTATTTATTTCATAAAAATTATATTACATAATGATTTTGATTGCATATAGTCATTTCAAGTTTTGATAATTTTTTGACTTATTGATGACTATAGACCAATGCTCATATATAAAAAATCAAGAGCCATTGGATAGTGAAATTATTTCTTTCTATTCCATCTTTATCATAGATGAAATCCATATTTACAATGTATCCTTGCCAATTTTTAATAGTTGGTATGTTTTTATGACACTTTTTTATTAGATTATCTTAAAAATAAGTGTGTGCTTTTATATCTCCTAAGAGAAATGCATTACAAAAAAATTGTGATGAAGAGTGGCATAGAGAGTGTATGTCAAAATCATTTTTTGTCAAATAGAAAATAGAGCTAAATATGCTATCACCACAAAAAGACATGGTTTCCAACATTCTAAACAAGCCACATGATAACATTATTTAAAATTTTATTTCCCAATAAAGGGAAAGTGAAGAACAATGTCTTGATATACATATTTCTACCAAGGAACTTTGATAATTTTTTAGTTTTATATAATAAAATGGATCGTAATGACCAAAGATAGGATTTTGATAATGAAACAATATGGAATATGAAGGTATAGTGGCTCCTTAATTAAAATGAAAATACTCTTGTTTTTTTGAAAGGCCAAATAAAAATACAAATGTTTATCCACTTAAAAATCTAATTTATATAAGAAACATCTCCCCATAGACCATGTTCACCATTTTTGTGCATGAAGTTGTATAAATTTGCATTCAATGAAAATATATTTCAGTGTCTTGCACTTGATATAGTCTATATAGCTCCACAGGATCCAACTTCAATTCAAAATACCTTAGTGCATGTGGATCATTTTTGCCCAAATAGTTTATGAAATAATCTATAAACCCTACACATAGTTCTATTTATTTGTATCAAAAATGCAATAGCACTTGAAATTGATCAAACAAATAATCACCCACATTGTATTTTAAAACATGAATTATAAAAAGGTTATTTTTCTCCAAAGAAACATCTATGTTGCTGCATTGAGTTTTCAACAATGGATTGTATTCTTTGAATGAAACAACTTATTGGCTAATATGCATATGCATTAATTTTTATTTATTTTTAATTATATTGTACAATGTCAAGAAATATAAAGACAATAAAAATACAAGATAACTGAAAAGCTTGAGAAATAATCATAAAACCCATTATAGACATATTTTTCACTAACTAAGCAATCATTGGTTCTTGAAATTACAATTGTGTTGTTTGATATATTTCTCTTTTTGCAAAAAAACTTGATATTTGATTAGTGTTTTTTGGATTAAACACCCTACGCAAAATTATGTATCTAAAGCAAGAATAAAATGTGATGATTGTATATGTTTTCTTTGGCATAGGGTGAAATCAAAGTAATATCAATTTATTAAATATATTTAAACTAAAAAAATTTAATCATTATTATCAAATTATAAGTTCAACACCATAATCATTTAAACAGTATCGACAGAAGGACAAAATCATGAATACAAAATAGAATTCAATTTTAGCCACAATACATTGTATCTAGCTTGTTCTTAATTTTATTGTACACATTATATTAAAAAAATTAATGCAAAATAATAATAAAATATATTAACCTTCTCACTAAAGGTAAAATAAATTAACTATCAATCAAGATGAATAAATTTGAGAAGTTGACTAGTGACAAAGATAACTAAACTATGACTAGTTCAAGGAATTACAATTGCTCTATTTGTTATCTTTTACTCTCTTTAATAAAAATGCATTAATTTGTGATGTGAAAGAGAAATAAATCATAAAAATATGTTAAATTATTTATTATAAAACATTAATTATGATGTAATATGGTAAGTGTTACACGTTGATACTTTAATGTTTTTATGGCACCAATAACATTGATAGTTGATATATTGAATTGTTTGTAAATGTTTAGCCATTTATAAATCTAATTTATACAAAAATTATCTACCCATAGACTATGTATACCAATTATTATTTTTCATAAATTTTCACTCGCTAAAAATATGTTTTAGTGTCTTCCACTTGATGTTGTCTATATAGCTCCTCAAGATCCAACTCCAATTCAAAATACCTTAGTGCATGTGGATCATTTTTCCCAAATGGTTTAGGAAATGTTTTATAACCCCTAAATGTACCTCTATTGATGTGTATTGAAAATACAATAGAATTTTAAAATAATCAAACAAACAATCACCCACATATTTTAAAACATGACTTCTTTAAAGGTTATTTTTTTGAAAAGCAACATCTATGTGACTGCATTGAATTTTCAATAATGGCTTGTATTCTTCAACAAAAATAACTTGTTGGATACTATGCATATGCATTATTTTTTTTGTTTTTTGTTTTTCAATTGCATTTTCTAATGTCAAACAATTTGAAGACAATAAAAATACAAGATAACTGCAAAGCTTGAAAAATAATCATAAAAACCATTACAAACCTATTATCAACTGACTAAGCAATCAATGGTTATTTCAATTACAATTGTGTTATTTTATACCTTTCTCTTTCTTTAAAAAATATGGATATATGATCAGCTTTTTATGGATTAACACCCTACATAAAATTTTGTATCTAAAGTGACAACAAAATTTGATAATTGTGTAGGTTTTCTTTGGCACTAGATGAAATCAAAAAAATATTAATTTATTAAATATGCTTAAAATATAAACATTTACATAATATTTATAGATAGTAGTTGTAAACTTTAAACATTTAGTTAGTATCTACATAAGGACAAAATCATGAACATAAAACAAAATTAAATTTTAGCCACAACATGTCGTATTTAACTTGTTTTGATGTGTCTTTAACACATTATACAAAATCAAACTAATGAAAAAGAAAAAGGAAAAACTATTTACCTTCTCGATAAATTAAAATAAATTGACTCTCAAGCAAAATGAACAGATCTTAGAGGTGCACCAATGATAAAGATAATCGAACTATGACTAGTTCAAGGAGTTATAATTTGTCTATTTGATATATTTTACTCTCTTTCATAAAACAACATTTATTTATAATTTAAGAGAGAAATAAATCCTATAGATAGATTAAATATGTCCTATGCAACATTATTTTTTCTATAAAATAACAAGTGTTATGCATTGATAAATTCACTAATTTTTGGTATGAATAGCATTGATAATAGATACATTCAGTTATTTCCTATATAAAATCATTTTGTCATTCTAAAATGGATACTCAACACAATGTTGTACTTGAAATTTGATTGTGTAGATGCATTAAATGAATTTTTGTGCAGGTTTATTACAACAAAACATTTTTTTTTTACTTTAGAGTAGATTGTGTAGACATATTAAATGATTTTTTGGTGAAATTTTATTCAAAATGTAAATGATTGATACTCCAAACCATTATGTCATGTAACCTTTGGAATAATTTTGTAGAACATCATATCCTGCAACAAATATCAACATAGATTAATTGAACACTGCCCTTGCACCTTTACATATTTCAGGTCACTATTGATGATGTCACTACTTTGCCCCTAAATAACATGTTAACTATTTTGACCAATCAAGACCCATATATATGCCATTTCGCATATTTTTTTATAGAAAACACACAACTTAATAATTATAAAACTATAATTTTTTATATGCATGAAAAACAAAAAAAATGATTGACCCAAAAGGCAAAGTATAATCAATAGTTAAAGCAAATTGATTCCTTTAGTAAACCCTTCGGGACTAACAATTTAAATTTTAAAAATATATGTGTATAAATTTTAATATTATAATTGAACTTGAAACAAAATAATAAAATATGGATTTGACACAATGTAACAGTTAAATATTAACCTATTAAAAGAAATTATTCTCTGCAATATAGGTGACTTTTATTTTGTATGCATTTTAAAATAAAACCAAGGGATTTAATATTTTTCCTATGCAAATACTAAGTGGCATTCATTGTGAATTAAAATGCATTTGATTTGTACATTCATTGTTCATAATTTAGTCAGCCTCGCTATAGTTTTTTTAAAATATCTAGGTGGCCACCATGTGATTCAAAAGTTCCCCATATAAATGCAAATAAATAACATCATTCCTTAGATATTAATAGGGCGGTGTCAATCAAATTTGGGTTTATAGATTATATTATCATATAATATATATTTTTGAAGCTTAAATATTATTATTTTTTATTATAATTTTCACCTTTGAATACAACTAGAATATATTCACTTGATTGTGTTAAAATCCAATATGGGTCACAAGAGTATCAGATAAATTCACTTATTAATATTTAATAGAGTGTCCACTAACCACATCACAACTAAATACCTTAAAAAGTGGCTAGTATGATAGTAATGTGTCTATGTGGCCACCAAAGCATCAACTCTTTGAATGAATGACAACACAACTTAATTTGAATCCATTTGTTAATGCATCTGTAAACTTTAATAAAAATCATGTAGTTCACTTATCATATTGGTTCTATTTTTGAAGTGGAAAAAATAGCTGGCTAACTATATCCACTTAGCCTCTAAGTCACCAAAGCAATCAAAAAAAATTATGTGACATCCAACCAATTATTATAAAACCACATATTCATCAATTAAATCCACCATACAAAATTTCAACACAATTAAATGGATTCTAAAAACCAATGCTTATATGGCTAAAATTTAGTCAAGTCTATTAACAAATGACACCACATTCAAGGTAAAAAGACCAGTGACAGCACCCTATCCACATGACTACTATGTTAATCTATAATATATTAAACATTTAGCATGACTTATGGCACATTCATTTGATCCATATCATCCATATGCCTTTATCACATAGGCATGGGGTCACTAAGGGGATAAATTCCACATAGAGTTTACTTGAAATCAAATATTCTATCTAGTAGGATCAACAACCAAGTGGCATGAGATCACAAAGGAGTAATCAAAGAGATTAAACAAAATTATATAGTCTAAGTCAAGGTTGCATATAAATTTAACACTAATTATAATATTAGTAATAATTAAGCCAACGTGACTTAAGCCAAAGGGATGATATTTACATTTAACCCAATTTAATAAGGTAATGGGTCTTTGGATTAAACATTATTAATGACTCAACATATTTATTCTAATTTTTATGGGTTTATTTACTTTACACAAATTAAATCAAACATGTGGACATAATAACAGATCTCATAAGTTCAACAAATCCATGTGGAAATATATGACCACCTAAACACACAAAAAATATTCCTTGACTCCACTAATATGTGGCCTATAGAATGCCACCACATGTTTTTATATCCATCTGAAACTTAAAAACAAGATATTTCTCTTGTACACTCTCAATAAAATATTAAACTTGCTAAAAAATTATGAATCCTAGATCATATTGGAAGTAACATAATTTGCCTAGTTTAACTCCAACTATATTTTTTGGTGAAGAAGAAACTCAATAAGTGATCGAGGGTGAGAAATGGCTCTCCTCCAAGGGCATCATGTTCTATTTTATTAATATTTGGCCAAAACTATATTATCTAAATGCATGGATCTCTGAATAGTGTAAGCCTCTCATGCATGGTAGGCTAAAATATATATCCTAGTGCAAAAAAATTATTCACTGTGATTTTTAATAGCATCGAAGAAAATTTTTAAATTAAAAATAGGATGTGGAGCTTTGATCATCACCCCCTTGTGATGAATCCATGGTTCTCAAACATCAGTCATCTCACTAAATTATTCAATTTTAGACCCATAAATAGGTTTGTCTCCCTCATATTTTGTTAGATTTTTGGTCAAAATTATACTTTAAGGCCATAGGTAACTCCATTTGTGAGTTTCATTAGGTTGACTTTGGTACATCCTTATTTTTACATATAACCTATGTTATAATATTAGTTAACATGGACGTTTCTAAGGATCTAGTATTAAAAATGAATTAAAAGTACAAGACCAATCTTGAACTCAATCCCTCAACTAATAGAGCTTGCCTTTTCATTGTCATGTTTGCTTTTTAATAGGCCATTTAAACAAATTTTGAAAAAAATCCAAAATAAAGAAAGTTTCCAGTTGGTGGAAGGATTTTCTTACCAGTCATGTTACTACGGATGATGTCAAAACATAAGGTGACTCAAATTCAAATATGAATGAATTTGTAGTTACAACGATGAAAGATAAGAAAGTTATTAATGTATCATGTTTCCCCATGCTTTCCATCAATAGTTCTAAGATCTTCTTCTAAAGTAAGTGGTTCATTTGGGTGTGTTAAATAATTAAATCAAATAGAAATAGCTATACCCTTATCTCTTGATATAAATATTGATGACAACAAGGGTTGGTCTTTAGTGCGTAGGAAGAAGAAAGGAAGTCTCTAAAAGGGATTTGGTTCAAAGACTTCAGCTAATAAAAGCCCATCAAAGTTAGATTATAACCCATAATTTATGTTATAACCTTATGGTCTTTTATCCGAATGTAAGAAGCTTATTGGTTGACCGTGTGTTATTTTTTATTAGGTTTTGTTGTCTAGTTTTATGTGTTGGTTGTTGTTTAGATAACTCATTCCTAGTAGATTTTAATTGTGTTTCATGGGCCATTGGTAGAGAAAATTAATGTGATATTTCATTTTTTTATCCTTTTCTCCTTTTTACAATGCTCTAGATCCTTTCAAATCTAATAGTTTACCTGTATCTAAAAAAAATATTAAACTTTCTCTCTCAGATTACACAATATGACTATAGGATAATTAGTATTTATTTGAAATACTCAAATGTGGATAGGATATGTTTGGTCTATGGGTCAAATGCATTCAATGAGTAGGTTGAGGAAGTTGTGAGATTGGTTAGATAGGATATGGGTCACTTTGTTATCTATATTTTTGATAATGGATGGGTTAGTTAGGGTAAACGATGAATGTTGATGATAGTAGGTTAATGATGACACTAAGTTGGAGGAATTAAGGTGTCTACATTAGATAAATCAAAAAATAAAAAAATTTAAACTCATGACATTAATTGTTCCATTTTAAAAAATCTACTTGTGGTTGAGGCCTTGCTTTTTTTTTAAATGTGGTTGCCTTGGTTGTGAGGGCCCTGCTCCACCTTTCCCTATAAATATCACCACTCATGGTACTCTAGACCTAGTTCTATGTCTATCTCCTCCATTTTCACCTTCCTATCTTCCCACTCCTATATTCCCTCCTCCATTTCCTTTGACTATGACCTCATCACCATTTGGTCTTGGTATATGTCCTCTCATCCTCTACCATTGCATCCTTCATTACTAAATCCTCAAAATCCAATGTCTTTGCTCCATTAACAATACTAAAACTAATTTTATCCCTTATTATCAACTTCATTATTAGTCTAAAAATCCATAAAATACCAAAAAACATTAAAAATTTTGAAACATATAAAAAAAATTGAAACTAGAAACCAAATGTAATATGAAAATATTCAAAGTGTAAACTAGAAACTAAGAAACAAATCTCAATTCCTATTCTAAATCTAACATACCCTTTTATTCATAAATGAAAGAGAAACACACAATAAAAAGCACCTTTGCTTACCGAATGAAGGTTCCCCCTTCATTAGATAGTTGTGCTTGTGATCTTTTGATTTTGGTTTCTGTCATGAAATTTTATACAATAATTTATGCAATGTTTTGATAGTGTGATGCATGATTTGATTAATTATTTGATATTTTGAAAGATTATTCTCATGATCTCATACTTGCATGATACTTCAAATGGTGAAGGGAAGGTCAATTTATATGCTTTTAGAGGGAAGGATGAGTGGATAGGATAAATCTAAATTTATCTGAGATATTTTAAATGGTGGAGATTTGGTTTATATGTCAAATGCATTCAATGAGGAAGTTGCGGGATTCGTTAGATGATTAATGAGATATTTAAATGTCTTAAATAAATTTGTTTGAATCTTTAAATGTCTTTCTAAATAATTTTTTAAATGGTTACTGAAGAGGTTAAATAGATTGCAAAGGGTTAACAAGCCTATTATGGATCATGTAAACTAACAAATGTTCGATATAAAATGACAAGTGTCTCATGCATCAACTATCAAGCAATTTGTTCTGCCATAAATGGAAAGGGACTTCCATATTTACTCCCAAAAAATAAAATTACTTATGAACAATTGAAAATAATGTCGTGTTTGTGTCCTATTGGATCATCAAGTGTTCTTTGACCTAAGGATGGCCCTTCAATTATTATGCCCTTGCACTTGTTCCTCTTATCAGTGGTCCGTCCTTCCCCACTAGTTTTTGTTACAACATAAAGCTTTTATGCAGTATCATGTGAAGGATTCTTTTTGACACGTGTCTAATCTTTTTTTTAGTGCCTTTTCTCTTTATAAGGTGCTTTTTGACCCGTGCTCAATCAATTGTTCGGAATTTTTCTCCTCCGTAAAGAAGCCCTAGGAATTCCTCAAACAAATGAAGCCAAGCCAAGCCATATTAGTGAATGTCATAATTTGATCTACAAATTTCAATACCATTAATGGAGAGTGACGATGAGATTCAGCTGTGTCAATTGCAGAGGGCATATGCTAGTGGTGGTGTTTGTGCCTTAAAGCGTTATGTGTATCGATTAATAATTCAGCCATTTAATTGCTGTTATGAACGTTGTAAGAAAGTTAAGAGGAAGGAGGAGCAGAATTGTGCAATCCAGAGAAAGACAATGATAGCTTGGCGCTCTGCCACGCTCATGCAAAATTTGCAAGTAAATGCTCACCTTAATAACAACTGATCGCAAGCTGGTTGGATCTAAACAACAGATAAAATGGTAGATAATTTTATTATAACAGAGGCTAATAGTTTATAAGATTGAGGATAGAAGTTTGAAATTGTGAATATTTTTTAAGTTCTGTTCTAAATGCTCGCCTTAATAAAAGTTGATCTCAAGCTGGTTGGATCTGAAACACCAGATGAAATGTTCGAGAATGTAATTATAACGGAGATTAATGCTTTAATAGATTGACGATGAAAGTATAAAAATTTGAATATTTCTTAATTTCTATTGTAAACGGTCATGTAGATCTCTGTATTTTCTACTCTTGCTAATTCAAAATTAGTCTTTATACAATTCTTCAAGTGAATCAAAGTTGATATATATTATCATTTGAAACTAATCTCTATGCAGAAGTCATAATTATCAACCTACTGCATGCATAGAGGATCCGTATATATTTTCATTAAAGTGGGTTTGTTTAGAAGAATCTTAATAATGATTGCATGGTCAAATATTAATTAATATTTTACTTTGTAGGTGGATTCAATAGGATTTTTAATTACATATTTTTTCATTCAGAATTAGTCTTTATACAATTCTTAGATAATGATAAATTGATTCTTGCATATTGAAAGTCTAGTACTATCTATCATTGTGGGATTATATATAAAGAAAATAGAATACTCTCAATTATTATTTCCTAACTAAATATGTGGGCTTATCTATAAGGAAAATATAAGAATCTCAATTAATATTTACCAACTATATATGGTAAGTGATGCACTTTCCATGTGTAATCAATTGGATTAAGATAAATTTTATTTACATTCAGAAATAGTCTCTAAGAAGAGGTCATGGAAGGATAAACTAAATACATCCGTATTATATTCACATAAATATTTCCATAAGTGGGTATCTCTAAAATGGGTTTGAAATAATTTTAGTTAGGAATACACAAACATATATAGTAAATGATTTACTTTTCAAGTGCACACAAGTGGATTGGGATTAACAAAACTTATTATTCATAATTCTCTATGGAGTTCTATATTTAAACTTTTCCAAAGATATAAACTTTATCATTTACCACATATTTTTCAATTTTCCTTTATTTTAAACATCTTATATCATTTTATACAAATTAACATCCTTTAAAATAAAAGATTAACAAGTAAATTAGAAATGAGCTTGATGTAAAGGAAATGGAAGAGGAAAAAGAGATGAGATAAATGACAAAAAAGATGGGGGTGAGGGGGGGAAGATAAGATGAAGTAGTATGAGGATGAATATGAATATGAATATGAAGAGACAAATGAAGAAGATAACCCTTAGTCACCCAAATCTTGTTACACAAAACATGAGTCCCCAGAGGAGGAGAAAAAAGGAAGCTAGGGACACTAGTCTTTAGAAGACGATATGTTGTCTAGAGATTTAAAAAAATTAAGTGATGAACATTGGTAATCATAATTAGTCAATAAATATAATATCTATATTAGATTTTCATACATTTTAAGGTTATAATGTGGTTGTATTTAGTTTATGTCTCTTATTTTTTAATATCCACTTTCAATCATGATTTTATGGATGCACATAAACTTATTCAAAAACCTTTTTTTTTTTTAAATGAATGTAATGATTATGCTAATATATCCTAAGATAATGAGTTATCTTACCCTAACACAATATGAATTGAAACATATGGTGGCATAAATAATAAATGTGAACTAAGCCTTAGTGATTACAATATATCTTAATCATGAGCAGGGGAAGGATAAGGGCATGGGTGTCATAAGGTATAAAATGTCCAAAAGATGTGTAACCAAAATATTATTGAAATGATACCTTATTTTAGGTTTTTAATGCCACCCCCTCTTCTTCTAGGGACCCCTTTTATATTACCATCCTTATTTTTATAGATATGTTGATGTTAAAGTTACTAATTAAATTTTTCACATGCATGATTGCATATGGTTTTTATAACCTTACATAGTTTATGCCTCTGTGATCTTAATGCAAAAACCACGTCAACTACTATCATTGCATGGTCTTGATAGCTATTAATTTATTTGTTTGTTTGTTTTTGTGTGTGTGTGTGTGTGTGTGTGTGTGTGTGAATTTTGACTTTCACTACACTACACCATAATTTCCACACATGTCAAAGTGAAAGAGAACATGTGGAAATTATTCCCCAATAAAGTACTCAATTTAATCAAAATTTCCACACCATTATGTTTAGATGTGATGAAAAAAAAATTATATCATTACTTTACAATGTGATAAGTGTGGGGCCACTTTGCATGTGCTCTCATTCATTTCAACTTGTACATGCTCATAAAATTTTTGACATGATGCAATGAAATGCATTTGTAATTTTTACATAAGTACAATGTATTAAAAAAAGAAAAAAAATATATACATTGTTATCAAGGTCATATTGTAGTAGTAGCCCTTATCATTACTATATTAAAATATCATGTAATAATTATATTTATCAGCCAAACACATCACATGCCTTCTTTATCTTAGGTACTACATGTTGTATCTAAGATATTATTATGGTCAGTTTACTCATTGCATTAGGATATCTTGACATAGCCATTGCATTAATTTGTAAGCAAATTCAAAGTTACTACAGAAAAAATATATAAATCCATCAAATCATGCTCAAAAGTGGATATTAGTCATACTTTTGAATGATATAACCTATTTTTGACTTACCATAAGCTTAAAATAATGGTAAACACTGAAAAAAAAATTTATATAAATGAATAAATAAGTAATAAGCTCTTAAACATATACTATTGACAATATCAACATTTAATCGAAGCTTGAAACTAGATATCATTGATAATGTATACAAAATCAAAGAAAACCATGAAAACTAAGAATACATGTTCAATATATTATAATTAGAGATAATATTTTCCATGTTTATTTAATATACTTACCAAATGTGAAAATTGGATGTATTTGGAAAACTTCAATATTTTGATTTATTTCTCAATGCCATTACACTAGAATTATAAACTACTAATGTCACCTAAAAGGTGCAATGGAAACACCTATAGGGGAATAATGTATAGATGGGTAAAATATGAATTGGAAGGAAAGGTATGTAAAGTGACTTGTGAGGTAGTGTAAATCAAAAGGAATGTGATAAGGCATGTGCAATAAGATTATGTTGAAGGGCATAAGTAAAAGTATTAGAGATTTCAATAACAAAAGAAAGAGTTAGGCAAAAAGGAAGTGTAACATTTTATGTAATTGTTCTTATTTGTTTTTTATTTGATATAAGTATATTATTTTTAATTGTGTTCAATTGTAAAATGAATTAATGTGAGTTATGAAGGTCATGAATTATGATTAAGATCTTAATATTTAAGTAAAAGTTAAAACTTTTCAATCAATGTATCCAATGTTGACTCTTACCTTTTGCATGGTCAGCTTTTGTGATTAGTGTATTTTTATATCTTGTGTTATTTTTAGAGGAAGTTTCATGAGAAGTCATGTGAGATGTGAATATCATGTGTTACAATCAAGATATCAAGATTTAATTAAAACTGAATACTTTTAATCAATGTATTCAGTGTTGATTGTTTCCTTTTACATGGTCATCTATTGTGATTAGTGTGTTTTTATATCCCATGTTATTTTTAGGGTAATTTTCATGCAATTTCCATGGGTAACTTGTGATATTGGCACATGTTTTAGGTTTTTTACATCCCATACTCACACAAACTTATCTTGGGGGCAAGCTACACATAAATTTTGGGCAATACAACAAAATAATTTTGGGAAAATGAATCTCATTTTGTCAATGAGAACATAGTGCACATGCTTCAAGGACTATTGGAAATTTGTAAGTGGTGGGACTTTGAGTGTTTTAATTTCCTTTATAAGTATATTAAGGCATGCACCTATAGCTAATGCATTAATATTGAATGTTGAAAATTTAGGAGTGAAAAAAATAATGGAAATGTGTTGGGAAGTGCATGTGAAGTCAGTGTGAGTTTTATTTTATTGAAAATTTATGGATTTCATTACATGTATTTCCTTGGATGTTCATTTTTAAAGGACACACTGTATCATGAGGAGTGAATTGGTGAGGATTAATTTGAACTCTATGTTTATTTCTATATAAAAAGTAGTAGGAGTGGGAAATATGGAGGAATGAAGTTTGTGGGATTTGTTGGCTTGCTAGATTGAAATAAATAAAAGAGTGGGTTGTTTATTTCAAGAATTAGGGAACATATTTATTGTTTTAGTTATGTTGGATGTCAAATTCATGATGTCTTGACATGTCCAATTTTTCTAATTACATATTAATTGAGACAACACCTGTCATGCATCAAGTTATAGGGGGTTATCATCGAAGTTGAGATCAATTGAAGGGTCATTATTAGAAATTGTTTCTATTTCATAAGGGTTTTAGTCTAAATTCCATGGTTAGTATGAGCCTCACACATGAATTTCCAATTTGTAACCATTTTTTTACTGGAGGAACCAATGTTTGCAATGATGTTGCAAAATTATATGTGTAAGAATAGCTTACTATAAAATATTCCTTCATAGGAAGCTAAATATTTTGGAAGGATTAAAAATTAACAAGGAAGACACAAATAATGCCAAACATGTTTCTCTTTTTCCATTTCTAAATGTGATGGTGCTTGTCATAAGACCAATATAGTGTAACTTACATAATTGGTAGTGATTCTAATGAATAAGGGTGGGCCATGTTTACATCAATGAAGTTCAAATTTATAAGTGCATTTGTTGTAGTTTGGGAGAGACAACACATAACCTTCTCACCAAAATTAAATGAAATAAATGAGTTGTTGCATAATACGAGGGGGAATTCTTCCAACATATGGAAAGCCACTTATGTGATGATGTCATGAAGAACAACACCACTAGTTTAAAGTTTTTTGAAAATTTTTACCTGTAGAACAAACATGGATGGACATGACCTCAAGAGTGATCATAAAATTTTCCATGTCAAAATCAAAATCAAATCAAGCAAGTAACATAAGAAATGAAATCAATAATAGTAGAACACACCCTTTAGTATGTTTCTTTTTAGGCAGATAGGAAATAGTTCAATGTATAAAATTATGTTTAAAATTGTTTCCCAAAATCTTAAAAATGATATTTGAGTATGTCATTAGGATTGAAACATAAATTGGGGGATAATAATACAAACTGAAAGGTGGGAACTTGGCTTGTAAAACATAATAAATTATATCAATAAAGGGGAAAGTGTACCATCGAACAAATTTATTGTATCTAGAAATAATAATAATCTCCAAATTTTCAATGATTAAAAGGATACCACTTAAAAAATTAAAAATAAAGAGATAAGCATAATTAATTACTATAAACTCTAGCCATTATAGTTAGTATGTAATTTTTATTAATAATAAAAGAGAGAAAAATAAAAAGGTTAGTAGCTCTGATGATTCAAAGTCATCCACTAACACATTTTTAAGACCATGTATAAGTAGTTGACAAGAAAAAAGAAATATATTAAAAATGAAAAATCTTAGAACTAGAATTACCATGCTAATCCTATTAATAATGATAAGTAGTTTACACTTACACTTCTATGTTATTGATTCAATTTCATGAATAATTTTCAAAATAGTGATGATTTACCATTTGAATTCATCCCATTTGATGATGTTGTAAGTGTATTCATAATATTATTTAAATGAGATTACTTTCTTCTTTGTTAATAACTTGGTTTTGCTTTGTGTTTTAAATCATGTTACACATGGCAAACCATTTTCATTGATGGATTCCACAGAGATCCTACCTTCATCATTACACTAGAAATCAACCCAGAAATTATGGTTGCTACTTCTTGCAGTTGTTTCATTCTGTGGATTGTTTTTCATCCATTCATGTGTACGAGGATTTTATGGTAGTTATTGGTGTAAGATGACCACTATTTTTATTTTTTGAAGATTTTACTCTTCATTGTGGAGGATTTGGCCAAACAAGTACCACAGATGTATGTTTGACAAGTTATTTCCCTCTCAAGTGTTTAGGCACCAAAATATATGGTACGAAGAAAGATAGTAAAATGTAAGATGTGAGAACCCTTGGGGTTTAAAAGCTGAGATGGTATTTGAAGGTAGAGCACTTAAGTTTGGATTATTTTTTGAATTGAAGGTAAATAAATTCTTCATTAATTATAAAGATATTTATATTTAATATTTGAATATTGG
This sequence comes from Torreya grandis, assembly GCA_037957365.1. NCBI lineage: Eukaryota > Viridiplantae > Streptophyta > Pinopsida > Cupressales > Taxaceae > Torreya > Torreya grandis. The sequence continues at coordinate 419,407 of JARHVA010001947.1, forward strand.
AATTTTGTAATTATTTTTAAAAAAATATGAAAATTAAATATAAGATATTGTATTATTATTAGCATAGAATATTTTAATTACAAAAATTTTAATGTCAAAAATGCATTTATAAATACAAAAATTTAGTTCAATAATATAAATTATATATTGTTTATCAAATACAACATGCTTTAATCTTATCAATTAAATATAATAGCTTGTGCAAACTTTTCAAATACCCTGTATAACTATACATCCACTTTAATTTTATTTTTTATTTTAAAAGATACAACTTATGCAACAATGCATCCACTTTATCTTTATTTTTAATTTTAAAACAGCAAACCATTAAAACTAAACATATTTTCCACTTCTCATTTTAATAAATGTACCTACATAATTCAAAATAGACATAATGCTCACCAAACTCTTTATGGCACTATAAAAACAATTGAAAAAAGTCAAAATCAATCCATCCTTACTCCAATTAGTGTACTGCATAATTGAAAATAAACATAAGACTGACCAAATTTCACAATAAAAACTAAAAATAATTGAAAAAAAATAAAAAATCAATCCAAACAAATTAAATGAATTAATGGGAGGCAAGTCCACAAATTATAAGAGTTTTTAAATTTGAGTCTCTAATTTTCTATATAAATAATTTTTATTGTGTTTTTATTCTCATACCACTCATTATGCACAATTTAAAAAAAAAATTAAAGTATTTCATCAACTATGCCAACGGTAAGTAAACAATAGGTTTCTAATTAATTTTTATGAAAATTTCAAAAGTATATTATCAATGACACCAACTACAACAAGCAAGCAAACAATAAACATATTTCACTATTTTATAAATTATTTTCATCCAATTTTCTATTTTTTATACATGATCTCTCATAATTTCTTTTGATAATCAAAACTACGTATTTTGTTGCAATTCAATCGTATTCTCTCAAATTCATTGCATCATTCGAGTGTTGATTATAATGCCCATATGTATTGTTCAAAGGAAGGAAATATATATATATATATATATATATATATATATATATATATATATATATATATATATATAACACTTTTTCATAATTAAAATTGATGTTGATGGATAACTTAACAAATCTACTTTATGATTCTAGATTTTGAACATCTGATGTTGATGTACAGATCCATGGTTTCTATTACTATGCAAGAGATCATTATAGTGCCATTTTAGAAGTCTAACTAAGAAATGATGGTAACATTACCAATAAAATTCTAAGTAGGTGCCAATAATTAGGCATTTAAACTCTAATTAATAATATTTAATCCACAAAGTGAATACACTACAATGATAACATCACCCAAAAAATATGTGTGGATGCCAAAAGTTAGGAATTTAAAATCTAGCTAATAGTGCACAACCTATGAAATGAATACACCCATTTCAAAGTGACAAGGCATTAATGCCTTACCACCCTACAGTTATTACTCAACACCTCAAATTCAATTCACCAATTATCACTCTATTTTATGCCGACCTTCTTGTACCTTCATCCCCATTAGGCCATCACATTACATGTACACTATTGTTGAAGGGAAGAAGAGATGGAGGGTTTGGGATATGATATGATAGGAATAATAATAGCCATTGTAGAATTGTTTACCATCAATTTCTGTCACTACGTATAAGTGAGGTTTTTATACATCGTTAATGACGTGACCTAAATCATTTAAAATGTTAATATGGCTCTAAATTTTTGTTGAAAATAAAATAAATTTATTTGTTCTCTTTCCATCATTCCTTGCATCCTTAAATTGTATTTTATTTTAGTGTATTTGATCAATGAATCATTTAGATTGAGTTAGTTTGATTGAAAAATTTTAATGACAGTGTAAGTTAATGAATTCTTTGTGTATGTTAACATTTTATTAATTTATAATGCATGTTATTCACTTTTACATATTTTATGATGAAAATAGAATGATAATTTCAATCTAAAGGAGAACAATTCAAAAGACAAGGTTGAATATAAAAAAAGGAAGAAGAGTGGATGTTACAAATTCAAGAAGTGAAAAAGCTACAAATTCACACAAAGAATCTCACACTAATACACACATGACAACATGGCCTTTTTCAAGTAAAAATGTATGCATCCACAATCAATGGGCAGTAACTAAAATGGAGCATGCTATGAGGGATGTTGAAAATAATAAGTACTCCACTTGAGCTATAATAAAAAAAAGTGGGGAATCCCTTCATCCACACTCACCTACTAGTTGGTGGGTATTACAACTACCAAAAAAAGGTCCAACCAACCATTTTTTCAGAGGAAGAAGAACTTAAGGTTACTCAATGGTGCAAAAATATGGAAAAAATTATCCATTGACTAAACATTATACAACTCATGTCATATGTATCCCACACATGTCAAAATAGGCCCAACCCTTTTAAGGATGGAATGCTCAACAAGTCTTGGTTGGTATATTTAATAAGAGGCACCCAAACTTGTCCATTAGGTAAGGCCTTCTATTTTAGATGAATTTTACAATACCGTGGAGAAGGTTTATGAAGCTAACCAATATTAGCCTTATAGAATTTTAAACTGTAATGAAACTAGACTACAAGCTGGCATGAACATTGGTATACATGTCATAAAAAAAATAAGATGTCTAAATGTTCACCACATCAATCTAAAGAGTAGGTAATAGATCACCATTATTTCCTATGTTGATACAAGAGGCCAAATCATTCCTAGATTCTATCTTTTCAAGGTTAAAATAGTTTAAAAACTACATTGCATTTTGTGAACAAGGTGCATGTATGGCATCCCAAGATAATTCTTGGATGACAAAAGATTTTTTTCACAAATAACTACACCAATTCAATAGAAACATGCTAGGTGTATTTTATACTTCCAATAGGCACCTATTGATTTTGGATAGGCATGGGATTCATGTAGAAATGGCAACTATAGAAGAGACTAGGAGTTTAGGAATTGATCTTGTTACTTTTCTATCCCACACTTCCCACAAGAGACAACCATTAGATGTAAGTGTATTATCCCCATTCAAAAATTATTTCAAAAGTGAAAGGTCAAAGTAGATGGCTTGAAATCACATCTTTAAATGAATAGGTCTGACTTAACTGAGTTAGGTAACATAGTTTTCGAAAACACACTTTCTACAAAAAATGTAAACTTAGGTTTTAGGAGGACATGGATATGACCATTGAACAAACGTGAACTTGTAGAAGATATGGAACCAAGTGAAGGATATGAAGTTATAAATGAAGATGATAAGACTGTAATTCAAAACATCATGTGGTTAGCTAGATATGGGGAGGATGAGATTGATGTAATTTTTTAGCTTTAAAAAGGAGATGGAATAGTTAAAAATGACATTGTACATCCCATTGTACTTATTATCAAGTAGATTACCTATGTAAGCCAAAAATAATAAATTGGTCAAGGCAATCATGTGCTCGAGGTTGAAGAACATGTTCTTCAAGAGGGATGGAACCTACCTTCATAAATAATCCAACTAGATTGGATCAAAGTTGGGAAAACTGAACTATGTGTTAACTTAGATTTTTCCAATGCAAATTTGGGCCTTTCAATGCCATCCCCTCGTGTATTTACACCTGAAGAAGAGTTTCTATGTTACTATGAAGTTTTAGAGGATTTTAATGAATGTGATGATGAAATTAATCTTACATAAATGGATGATAATGTAGAAAATAACAACGAAGAACATGAATGCAATTAAAGTAAAATATATATATATATATATATATATATATATATATATATATATATATATATATATATATATATATAAGAAGCTCAAGTTTAAGTAGTTTTCTTAAATCGTTGATAGAGAGGGTCGTGCACAATTCTAGTTGATCAACAAATGATGCAATTAGACTAAGAAAGCAGTCTCAAATCTTAACTTCATATGAATTTTTAGAAATATTTAGTCACCAATAAACAAGAAAGAAGAAAATAGAAGAAATTAAGGCCAAGAGGAAACGACAAATAGAAGAGAAGAAATCATTGAGATAAATTAACAAGGATTTGAAGAAGTATAAAAAAAATTAGAATGAGTTAAAAGAAAGAAAAGGTAGAACAAAGGCAAAAGGAAAAGAATAAGGAGCAAAATAAAGAGAACTAGAAAATGATGAGGGAGATCAAGAAAATAATGAAAGAGATGGACAAATAGAGAAGGTTAAAAATTATGGAAAATCATTTTCCATATAAACATCTAATTTTGATTGAAATGATGAACATATATGCTCCTTCCTATGCAGGCTTAAGAAATTATTAGTGGATCAGTCCACTTAGTCAACCTAAACAATTATAGATGACAAGTTGGTATCAACAAGGGTGAGCACTAGATTTTCAAGCATTGACAGGTGGTATGATAAATTATCCAACAACATCAATTCCACTAAAAATCACAACATTAAAAGAGTTGATGGAGTAAGCACTTGAAAAAATTTAATTATGCAACATTTTGTCATGAAGGAAGAATTTATTGAAAAAGTACAACTATGTAATTTTTTATTTTGATTTTGAAGACTCGACAAAGGCTTTTTTGTAATGAGTGAGTATGAAATAGAAGCCTTTTTTCCACCTTAGTTTGTCTAGTCATGTCCAACGCTATGCTATGTAAATTATATATCATATAAATAATATTATACTATGTCTTTCCCATTTAAATTTTTGAGTATTGTTATACAATTGGAATATGATATCATGGTATCTTCAATGATAATATTAGGTATAAAATATAGTATGTCTTATAGCCTTAGTGAGGTATAAAATACATCACCTATAAGCAACAATAGCTAAATAAAATCCATGGATTGGTCATGTTGAAAAACACTAGTGGATATTGGTATGAATTGAATTCATACTATAATTGAAATTCTTATTTTTATAAATTGTACTCATGCCTTTTATTGTTCTCATAATATTATTCATGTTAGATCTATTACATAAATTAACCTTTAAAATGGTCAGTAATTTTTGTAAGCCAAAATCACTCATTTTGAATGAGTTAAACTACATTCACTACATTTTAATGATTCATATATTGATAAAATTATTTATTTTCTAACAAACACTTAAATATTGAGACCTACACCCAATGCACCATTTTTACATAAGTCAAATGAAAAAACCTATAACACTAAAAACACATTTCTTATAAAAAAAATTGAAATGTTTAATTTTATGAATTATATTCATGCACTTCATGCCATCTATTGCACAAATTAAACTTAAATGGTTGGTAATTTTTTAAAGCCAAAATCACTCATTCTAAATGACTCACACATCAACAACATTGAATCAAACTACATTCACTACAATTAAATAACTAATCCCAATAATCAACAAAACAAATAATAGATGGATAAAAATATTTATTTTCTAATAGAATTTGAAAGTAGTGTTTATAAACCCTAAATAATTATGTCTCATATCTTTAGTGAGGTATAAAATACCTCACCTATAAGTAGCAATAGCCAAAAAAAATCCATGGATTGGTTGTGCTAAAAAACACTAGTGGACATAGACATGGCTATCCTAAATTCTGACTTTACAAAGCTTGAGACCTACACCCAGTACACCATTTTTTCATTAAGTCAAAATAAAGAAACAAAAAATAAAAATAAAAACCTTGCATTGCCATTAAAACTTGTAAGTCAAAATAACTCATTCCTAATAATTCATAGGTCAACTACACTAAAATTAACTATAGTTTAAGAATTTAAAGAATGATAGAAAGTGAACAAAACAAAATTATTTTATTTTTAACAAAAATTCAAAGACATATTGGCATTTTCTAAATGGATTGAGTCACAACCTTAGTGAGATAAAAACTTTAGCTATACACAATAATGGCAACTGATGCAAATAGTCATGCAATGATTGTTAATCTTCCTTTAATCTCGACTCCCAAACCCTCCATCTCCTCTTCCTTTAAACAATGGAACACATGCAATGTGATGGATAGATGGGGATGAAGGGGTGTTGACGGTGTGAAAAGGTCAAATACACAGATTGACTACACTAAAATTAACTACAATTTAAGAATGGAAGAAATGATGAAAAATGAGCAAACAAAATTGTTTTATTTTCAACAAATATTTGAAGCCATATTAGCATTTTTTAAATTATTTTAGTCACAACCTTAGTGAGGTTAAAAAACATCACATGTAAACAATGATGGAAATTGATAGTAAGTAGTTATGCATCGATTGATTGTCTTTCCATCATCTCATCTTCCAAACCCTCCATCTCCTCTTCCTTTCAAAAGTAGTTCCATGTAATGTGATATCCTAATAAGGTCAAAAGGGAGACAAAATTATGATAAAATTAGCATCAAATAACATGACAATCGATGAATTGAATGCAAGGTGATAGGTGATAATTGTAAGGTGGTGAGTTATTAATGCCTTGTCACCTTGAACTAGGTGTATTCATTTTATGGGTTACACACTATTAATTAAAGTTTAAATGCCAAATTTTTGCATACACTTATATTTTATGGGTGATGTTACCATCAGTGATTAGTTGAACCTCTAAAATGGCACCATAATGACCCTTTCCATAATAATTGAAACCATGGGTCCGTACTACCACATCATATTATTAAAAATGGCTCTCCTCCAAGGGCATCATGTTCTATTTTATTAATATTTGGCCAAAAATATATTATCTACATGCATGGATCTCTGAATAATGTAAGCCTCTCATGTATGGTAGGCTAAAATATATGTCCTAGTGCAGAAAAATTATTCACTATGATTTTTACTAGCATTGAAGAAAATTTTTAAATGAAAAATAGGATGTGGAGCTTTGATCATCACCCCCTTGTGATGAATCCATAGTTCTCAAACATCAGTCATCTCACTAAATTATTCAATTTTAGACCCATAAATAGGTTTGTCTCCCTCATATTTTGTTAGAGTTTTGGTCAAAACTGTACTTTAAGGCCATAGGTAACTCCATTTGTGAGTTTCATTAGGTTGACCTTGGTACATCTTTATTTTTACATATAACCTATGTTATAATATTAGTTAACGTGGACATTTCTAAGGATCTAGTATAAAAAATGAACTAAAAGTACAAGACCAATCTTGAACTCAATCCCTCAACTAATAGAGCTTGCCTTTTCATTGTCATGTTTGCTTTTTGATAGGCCATTTAAAAAAAATTTGAAAAAAATCCAAAATAAATAAAGTTTCCAGTTGGTGGAAGCATTTTCTCACCAGTCATGTTGCTACGGATGATGTTAAAACATAAGGTGACTCAAATTCAAATATGAATGAAGTTGTAGTTACAACGATGAAAGATAAGGAAGTTATTAATGTATCATGTTTCCCCATGCTTCCCTTCAATAGTTCTAGGATCTTCTTCTAAAGTAAGTGGTTCATTTGGGTGTGGTAAATAATTAACTCAAATTGAAATAGCTATACCCTTGATATAAATATTGATGACAACAAGGGTTGGTCTTTAGTGCGTAGGAAGAAGAAAGGAAGTCTCTAAAAGGGATTTGGTTCAAAGACTTCAGCTAATAAAAGCCCATAAAAGGTAGATTATAACCCATAATTTATGTTATATCATTATGGTCTTTTATCCGAATGTAAGAAGCTTATTGGTTGACCGTGTGTTATTTTTTATTGGGTTTTGTTGTCTAGTTTTATGTGTTGGTTGTTGTTTAGATAACTCATTCCTAGTAGATTTTAATTGTGTTTCATGGGCCATTGGTAGAGAAAATTAATGTGATATTTCATTTTTTTATCCTTTTCTCCTTTTTACAATGCTCTAGATCCTTTCAAATCTAATACTTTACCTATATCTAAAAAAAAAATTAAACTTTCTCTCCCAGATTACACAATATGACTATAGGATAATTAGTATTTATTTGAAATACTCAAATGTGGATAGGATATGTTTGGTCTATGGGTCAAATGCATTCAATGAGTAGGTTGAGGAAGTTGTGGGATTGGTTAGATAGGATATGGGTCACTTTGTTATCTATATTTTTGATAATGGATGGGTTAGTTAGGGTAAACGATGAATGTTGATGATAGTAGGTTAATGATGACACTAAGTTGGAGGAATTAAGGTGTCTACATTAGATAAATCAACAAAAAAAAAATGTTAAACTCATGACATTAATTGTTCCATTTTAAAAAATCTACTTGTGGTCGAGGCCTTGCTTTTTTTTTAAATGTGGTTGCCTTGGTTGTGAGGGCCCTGCTCCACCTTTCCCTATAAATATCACCACTCATGGTACTGAAGACCTAGTTCTATGTCTATCTCCTCCATTTTCACCTTCCTATCTTCCCACACCTATATTCCCTCCTCCATTTCCTTTGACTATGACCTCATCACCATTTGGTCTTGGTATATGTCCTCTCATCCTCTACCATTGCATCCTTCATTACTAAATCCTCAAAATCCAATGTCTTTGCTCCATTAACAATACTAAAACTAATTTTATCCCTTATTCTCAACTTCATTATCAGTCTAAAAATCCATAAAATACCAAAAAACATTAAAAAATTTGAAACATATAAAAAAAATTGAAACTAGAAACCAAATGTAATATGAAAATATTCAAAGTGTAAACTAGAAACTAAGAAACAAATCTCAATTCCTACTTTAAATCTAACATACCCTTTTATTCATAAATGAAAGAGAAACACACAATAAAAATCACCTTTGCTTACCAAATGAAGGTTCCCCCTTCATTAGATAGTTGTGCTCATGATCTTTTGATTTTGGTTTCTGTCATGAAATTTTATACAATAATTTATGCAATGTTTTGATAGTGTGATGCTTGATTTGATTAATTATTTGATATTTTGAAAGATTATTCTCATGATCTCATACTTGCATGATCCTTCAAATGGTGAAGGGAAGGTCAATTTATATGCTTTTGGAGGGAAGGATGAATGGATAGGATAAATCTAAATTTATCGGAGATATTTTGGATGGTGGAGATTTGGTTTATATGTCAAATGCATTCAATGAGGAAGTTGCGGGATTCATTAGATAATTAATGAGATATTTAAATTTCTTAAATAAATTTGTTTGAATCTTTAAATGTCTTTCTAAATAATTTTTTAAATGGTTACTGAAGAGGTTAAATAGATTGCAAAGGGTTAACAAGCCTATTATGGATCATGTAAACTAACAAATGTTCGATATAAAATGACAAGTGTCTCATGCATCAACTATCAAGTAATTTGTTCTGCCATAAATGGAAAGGGACTTCCATATTTACTCCCAAAAAATAAAATTACTTATGAACAATTGAAAATAATGTCGTGTTTGTGTCCTATTGGATCATCAAGTGTTCTTTGACCTAAGGATGGCCCTTCAATTATTCTGCCCTTGCACTTGTTCCTCTTATCAGTGGTCCGTCCTTCCCCACTAGTTTTTGTTACAACATAAAGCTTTTATGCAGTATCATGTGAAGGATTCTTTTTGACACGTGTCTAATCTTTTTTTAGTGCCTTTTCTCTTTATAAGGTGCTTTTTGACCCGTGCTCAATCAATTGTTCGGAATTTTTCTCCTCCGTAAAGAAGCCCTAGGAATTCCTCAAACAAATGAAGCCAAGCCAAGCCATATTAGTGAATGTCATAATTTGATCTACAAATTTCAATACCATTAATGGAGAGTGAAGATGAGATTCAGCTGTGTCAATTGCAGAGGGCATATGCTATTGGTGGTGTTTGTGCCTTAAGCGTTATGTGTATCGATTAATAATTCAGCCATTTAATTGCTGTTATGAACGTTGTAAGAAAGTTAAGAGGAAGGAGGAGCAGAATTGTGCAATCCAGAGAAAGACAATGATAGCGTGGCGCTCTACCACGCTCATGCAAAATTTGCAAGTAAATGCTCACCTTAATACCAACTGATCGCAAGCTGGTTGGATCTAAACAACAGATAAAATGGTAGATAATTTTATTATAACAGAGGCTAATAGTTTATAAGATTGAGGATAAAAGTTTGAAATTGTGAATATTTTTTAAGTTCTGTTCTAAATGCTCGCCTTAATAACATTTGATCTCAAGCTGGTTGGATCTGAAACACCAGATAAAATGTTCGAGAATGTTATTATAACGGAGATTAATGCTTTAATAGATTGACGATGAAAGTATAAAAATTTGAATATTTCTTAATTTCTATTGTAAACGGTCATGTAGATCTCTGTATTTTCTACTCTTGCTAATTAAAACTTTCAGATGGTTTTGACGAATACGTCTCCATTTTAACACTCAGTCAAGCTAGGGTCAAATTTCCACCATCATCACATCGTTAAGCTTCACTCTTTCACCTCAAAAATCCATTGTAATACTAATAGTTGTACTAGTGGGTGCAAATATTTTCCCCCTAAATTCCAATAAAATTCCTATTGGTATTGTATGTGTTATTATGGACAAAGTTTTATTCAACCTACTCAATAAGGTGGGTGAGGAAAGATTTTTATGCTAATTTTTAGTTTCCGAGTTTATATTAATAAAATGAGAAACAGAAATTTATTTGGTACAGTGGAAGTGTTTACTTTTTACTTATTTTTTAACTAACCTCAGATTTCTATATTGTACTGAGTTTTGTAATGAATCCACTGTACAAAAATTGTTACTTGGGTTTTATTCTCTACCGTTTAAAAGGTTTTATATATTCATTTTGCCAAAAGTTTACTCTGCTATGGTGAAGTGGTAGATAAGAGAGAGATGATCATTTTACTCGTCTCCTATAAAGAAATGGATAAGGTGGACTACATAATATGCACATAATACACTAAATATATTCGTTTATGGCTTGATAGACACGAAGAAGAGGAAGCATTCACATTAAAAGTTAGGATTGCAACAATTTGAATGTGGGTACATTTAGATCAGGATTTCCTTGAATTTGGTTGTCATGATTATGGTTAAAGTCACCCGGGGATGGTTAATACAGGGGCCTTCAATCTTATCGGTTAGTGTGTATAATAGTAAAAGTGAATTTGATATCTCTATAACCGTCGTGTGGAATAAGACCATTTAATTTATTTAAATATATTTAATTTTTTTTTTTTTTTTTTTTGGGTTAATTATTATTTTATATGGTGATTTTAAATTAAACATTAAAATTTGAAGAATATCTCTTTTACCAAAATCACTTTAAGATATGTATTTTTTTCTTTCATTAAAGTGTGAAATGAATGAAAGAGCTTCCGATTAGATAATTTTTATTATAGAAGAAAAAATATTGATTATAAGTGTGAATCAAAATATATATTCTTTTACTTAATTATTACTTTACCTAATGATTTTAAACTAAAAACCAAAATATGAAGAATATCTATTCTACCAAAATCATCTTAAAAGATATATTTTTTATCTCTTGTAATTGTAAAATAAATAGAAGAATTTCCAATTTAAATGATTTAGGTTATAGGAAGAAAAATATGGAAAATCTTCCGATATGAGATGATCAAGCTTTCAATATGTCGGATGAACTTCTCAAAAAAAATCTCCAAAATCTTTCAAAAATTATCATTGTAACCTTAAAATTTGGAAATCAGCTTTCCCTCTAATCTTATTTATGATCCAAAATATAGAGCTACTATCCTTAAATCAAACTATTCATTTAAATCAATCTTTCATTCATATATATAATTGTCTGTACTGATATGATTGCAAACTATAGTTATGAACATGTAATAGTTAGCACACATGGATGTCTATTTACATGCATCTTCATACTATCCCCTAGAAGATAAGGGAGGTTTTAAGGACCTATGAATCTCGTTTACATCTTAAAATTGTAATGAAGAGAATTTGGAAAGATAAAATTTATAATGAAAAATATTTGGAAAAAGAAATTTATTATTTTAAAATTATTTTCGAAAAAAAGGTTAAGAAAGAAAAAAAAATTGTAAGGATACTCAAACAAACTAAGGAGGGTTAATATAGGTGACATAGAGAACCCCCAATCAAAGGTTTGGTGGTGTTATTAGGAAAGTATTTCCATTAAAATATATTTTCATATCAAACAATAGGTGAGAAATCCTATAAAATCAATAAAATATTATTTGTAGTCAAGTTGTAAAAGTGGCATTTATACAACTGAATATTCTTGTAAACTTGTTTACATTATATAAACAAGCAAGGTTATCAAGATAATGGTTAAGGAACATGTTGCCAACATTTATTTGGAGAAATAGGTGAAATTAATAATGACTAAGCATTTTGAAAAAAATTAAGTACTTGATCGAAATAAAGATATTAAGATTATGACCATGAAAACTCTTTATTATAAATTTAAAGTGAAAGAGGTTATGAAAATTGGTAAGTATATATAAAATTTAAATGGAGACGAACGATTAGGTTCGAATCATGTATAGAGACATGGTCTTAACAAATAAAAAGGGACCCTTCATTTTAGAAGAAAGGACATTTAATGCTTATAGTGGCTACATTATTTAAATAACAAATAAAATGATTATTTATGCATTAATTAATATTTTCTTATTGTAAGTTAGGTGGGTATCATTATAATTAATTATATTTTTATATATAATTAGTTCTAGTACTTTCTTTTAACATATAGTTTTTTAAAGAGATTATGGGGTGATTTAAAATATTGATTAAAATTTTTACACACAAATTTACTAAATAAATTATTTATAAATGTTATATTGTGAAAGTTTTATAGATTTTTAATTTTATTAATTATTCTCTAAATTATAATAAAATATTAGGGTTTTATCAAGGTTTTTGTAAATAATTATAACTTTTATCTTTTGTCCTTGGTTACATATTTAAAAAATAAATAATGTATTTAACAAATAGGTATAATTGTTAACATTATGAAATAAAATATCAAACTTTTATGGGAGAGAAACCAATTATTAGATGGGGTCCAATAATTATGATATGATATGTGTATGAAACAAAAGAAAATGAAATAAAAAGGGACTACTATTTTTTGTGAGATCTAATCACATCATGCCATATAAAATGTCTAATATAATTGATCACCTATTCAAAATACTAGTTCATCTTCTCCTTTAATAAAATAATTTAAAATTAAAGTTTCCCTCCAATTAAACATACTAAATAAAAATAGTGGTGTGGCATGGTCATATATTACACAATGAAGTATGTTGCATGTGACAATGAGATAATTGTGTGATTCTACCTACCCACAAAGTTAGGGTGTACAAATATTGACCTTTCTCCCTTAAGTGTTCATGAAAACCTCTTTACCTATTAAATAACTAGTGTGTATGTGTGATGTCAGTAGATATCTATCCCAAAGTACATATCTTGAATTTGTCACATATTACATTTATTAATCATTTTATTATATTCTTTATTAGTTTCTCAATTATTAGTGATAGGTGTCTTAAACACAAGAGGTTAAAGAGTTCTGTAATCAATAAGAGAAAAAAATTAATATGATGGTCTAATTGATATCGAATTTAAAGTTGAAATTATCTTATAACAATCAAATAGATTCTTTATATTTTCTCGATTATTGGTGATAGGTGTCTTAAACACAAGAGGTTAACAAGTTCTCTAATCAATAAGAGAAAAAAAATAATATGATAGTTTAATAAATATCAAATTTAAACTTGAAATTATCCTATAACAATCAAATAGATGTGAAATTTAAAACTGACATTTAAATTTTAACATCTCATCAATATTACAATCTGGTACCATTCCCTCTTAATATAAAAACCTATAAACTTAATAATAACTTGTGTATTCTTAAAAACATCCATATTTGAATCTGAACAAATGTATGATACATAATATATGAATACATTGACTTGAGTATCTTACCTACCTTTAATGTATTGAACATATTTTAATATTTATCTGTGTTATATTATTATTTAATAATTTATTTATAATTTTAATTTATTGAAAAAATAACGACAATTATTTTTTATAAATATTATATATTATGGTATAGGAATTTTTCTATGAAACTTTTCTCAAACTTTTTAATTTTTCATCTCTATAAGATTAAGATTAGTATGCATTGCAGTCATAAAACAACAATTAATATATTGTTCAAGATAAAAATGTACAATCTTTTAAGATATCTCGTATTATCATAACAAAAATATGAATACCCCTGATTAAAATAAATATACTTATTTTAATAATTATATTATACATATTTATTTAAATCATATAAATAATCTAACATGTAATCTATTTTTATCTTATGAAACCCATCTTTGACATTCACTAAATTTCATTTCTAAAAACGTTTAGATATTATTGATTCAAAAAAAATTCTGAATTTTAATTTCAATATCTAATGTTTAAAAAACAAATATTTTATCTTTCTTCAAAATTATTCTTAATACATTTTTAAAAAAATAAGAATTTAATTATTTAAATTGAAATTAAAACGTATGTACATGCTAATTAGCTTCTTCACTCATTAACGTAAGAGAAAAGCTTCAACAATGTGGAATATGTACTCTTTGACTTACAAATTGTCTTTCAATTATTCTATATATTTGATAAAATTTGTGTTTACATGTGTTACTCTTTGTATAGACTCCAAATGTGATATAGTTGGTAAGCCATAGACTAATGAAATCATAGAATGCATTTGTGTGTTTTTAGATGGTCATAAATTTCTACATAGATTGGTGAGATCAATGCATTTACATATTTGATAAATAGACCAAGATAATTGTGTTGAATTATTCATATTGTTTAATACACGAACCCATTTTTTTATTAAATTGAATTAAATATAAATATCATGTCTTTAATTTAAATCGTCGCATAATTTTACGTGTAACCCATCACCCTCTCACATTAAAAAATAAAGGACGTATGTGTGGGTACGGCAACCTCCATTCGCCACGTAATATGGGTACTACGGCGAGTCAAGCTTCAATAGTGTGCCCTATTTTGAGATTTTTATATTGAACTTAATTACGATGATAGGAATATCCTTCCACGGAACTCACTAATAGTATGAGATTGAATTTAAACGCTAAAATATAAAGATCACTTTCTTACTTGTCAATAAGTTAAGAATGTCTTTAAGAGCGCAGCTTATTTAGTGGAATGTTTTTATGGAGTTTTTTATATCACAGAATAGAGAGATCCATCCGATTAAGAAACATGTTGCTAATTGTTAATTGGAGCGGACTCTGAAGTCGGATCTAGTTGAGCATTTATGCAATTCTAAATAAACAATCTGAATAGAAGAAACTAAAGTTATTAATGTATTCGGTAGTGAAGTTGATAATATTTTGTTTGTTTGGTATGGGATCAGTATTGGTTTTTATATTAAGAAGGGCATGATGTGCCATATTTTTGTAAGAGTTATAATAAAATTAAAATATGTTTAAAATAGTTTGTAAATTTTTTATGTTTGATTTGAAATTTTTAATTTTAATTTGGATCATAATTATAAGAAAAATATATTTTTATTTTTATTAATTAATTAATTAGTAATTATAATATAATTTATGACAGTTAATTTTTGGAACCATTTTTTAAGTTAATTTTTTTGTCATATGGAAGTTTGAGCACTAAGTATTGAATAAAGAAGTTGGATATATATTTTTTCAATTAACGACTATTCACACATTAAATATCTCTTTTGACATGTTTTTGTTCACCTATTTTTAAAAAACCTTAGATTTATTATTCCATCATAAGCCCTATTCCTCTAATAATGGATCACAGTGGATTGATGAGTATGATTACTTTTGTTCATAAGTTGATTCAAAGAATCTTCATCATTTTTTGTTTTTAATTTTTTGGGCAAAAGGCGTGTAGGGGTGATGTCATTGCATATATCTTTACAATAACTTGTGTTTCTTTCAATGGGATGTGTAAGTCCTTGATTTGGGATAATGAGGTATTCAACTGCGATTCATCAATGCTCTCATCCGTGATATGAACCCTTCATTTCTTCCCAAAAAATTTTTAAATTGCAAGTTCCGGCCATGAAAAGTCTTCATTCAGTTTTGTCATTTGCATCAACACAAATTCAATTCCTTTTTTCCCTCTTTGTAAGCACTAGTTCAGTTGTTTCTAGTTGGATTTTTACATTTTCAAGTCTGCTAGGGTAGGCAGCTCTCATGGTGCCAAGACTAATCTTGGAGTCAATGAAGAGATCACTATCAAGTGGCAATACATAAGGGTAATTTCATTGAAAAAGGGCCACATAGCTTAGTTCTCATGGGGTTTATTGAAAGTCGTTATAATTTTCTTTTGTTTTTTATGGGATTGATATTTTTTATTATAATAACAAGGGCACGATGTGCCAAGTCCTTAGGACAATTAAAATAGAACTGAAATATGATCAAAGCATTTTGTAAACTTTTTTGTGTTGAGTTTAGAATTTTTTGGTCTTCTCCTAATCCACAAGTACAAGAAATAATTTTTTAATTACAATTTTTAAATTTTAAATATTTTGTAGAAACATACATGTGCAATATTGTTGTGAAATTAGTAAAAATATGTGAAAAATATAATAAACAAAAAACCATCAAAAATATTTTTATGATAAATGAGAAGAGATCTGATATTATAAGTACATTTGTAATTGTAATTAAAAAGTAAATAAATATAATAAATGAATATTATATTAATTATTGAAAACTAAAATAATAAACAAATGTTGCTATATTTTTTTAATGTTATGTTTGATTGAATATTTTTTAGATATTTATAATTAATTAATATATATTATATGAGATAATATTGGCATAACAAAAATTTTACAGATTCCATATGATAAAGTTGAATCATATATCCAAATTTTCAAATAAACTGTGATTTATTTTAATAATACATAATAAAAACCCCTCCGATCAAGCATGGAAAGAATGTAAAATAAAAAATAAACAATTATGCTTCTTAATTCACATCATTGTAGAGAATGCAAAGACTTTAGATTATGTTTTTTTTTGCTAATTTTAATAAACGAAATAATTTAAGGAGCTCTAGGAGCATGGCTAGTCATAACACTTTGATCACCCCACCATATTCATAAGCTCGAGTATATTTATATCAAGAAAGAATTGATGAAACATTTTCACTATAACATTGATTCCTACGATATTCATTATTGTGGTTCTCTCTTTGGGCTGAAGACGTAGATACATGCATATTATTTTCCCCTTTAATAATTCTTTTCTATTTTAGGATCTAAAGATGAAAGCATAAAAAAGATTTGTAACCGCAATTAATTAAATTTAAGGAATATAAAATTTAAACGAAAATTGCATTTATATATAATAAATATCACAATTAGATCAATTGAGAACTAACTAAACCTAAAAATTTAGGTGATTGAAAGTTTATTAATTGTAAAAATGCTCTCTCAATAACCTACATATTCACACATTGATTGTATTTATTAATTGATTCACACATTTAAATAAGTGGGGTACTTTAAGGAGACACTCAATTGGCTAAGGATTGAAAACTGTTGTATTCATAATTACTCTATACACAACAATTATAGAATGATCAACTGATTACATGTATATTAGATGTTTACTAGTTTCCATTAGTGTGAGCCTGTCTATAAGGTGTGTAATAATTTTATTTTAGCAGTAAAAAATTAAATATTTTAAATGATGTAATTTATAGTGAATTTAAGTATAATGGGATTGATAGATCTTGTTATTTAGGTTTATATAAAAGTTATAAAATTATTAATAAATTATAAGTTTATTAAATGTTTACTAATTTTTATTAGTATAAATATAGCTACAAAATGATTGTAATAATGTCAATTATAATAGCTTAAATTCATATGGTGAGTGATTTACTTTTTAATTACACTAAAGTCAATTGAAATTGATTGATATATTCATTCACAACTTGTGTTTATTAAAAAATTATATAATCATTAACTTATTGCATATGTAATGGACATATAGTAATTTTCATCAGTGTGAGTCTCTCTAAAAGGGAATAACACGAATCTCAATTACAATTGTATAAATATATATGTTAAGCGATGTAAATAATATATATGACTCATACAGCTTGTTATTCATAACTATTCTTTATGAAAAAGTCAAAGAATGATCAAATTATTAAATGTGTATTGTATTTCTAATAATTTTCATCAGTGTGGGTTCATTTGTAAGGTGACTAAAATCATCTTGTATGTATGTATAGCAAGGTATGTTATTTTCAAATGCACTTAAGAGTCCAATCATTATTTTGTGTTCTATTAGGTGGCCAAAAAATATTTAAAAAAATTCAACTTAAAAAATATGTAAAATAAATTTTTAAAAAAATTGAAAAATATAAATGTATTGTTTTTGTATATATTAGTTAAAAATTTACGTTTTATTAATTTACACTAACCAATTTCAAGTTTTTGGGGAGGGATATTCATTATCTTTGGATTCTTAAAACCAAAAATTCAAACACACTATTATTATTTGACCCTCAAATAAAATTTGACTGATGAATCTTGTCATTAATAACTAAACTATACGTAAAATTCAAAAAATGATAAACTAACTACACGTGTATTAAATGTCTATTAATTTCCATAAATATGGATATATTTTCAAAATTAATAATCTCATTTATGATTACAGGACCATTTATGGTAAGTGATGTTCTTTGCACATGCACTCAAGTGAATCATGATTGATGTATATTATCATTTGAAACTAGTCTCAATGCAAAAGTCATATAATTATCAACCTACTGCATGCATAGAGGATATGTATATATTTTCATTAATGTGGGTTTGTCTACAAAAATTTTAATAATGATTGGATCATCAAATATTAATTAATATTTTACTTTGTAGGTGGACTCAAAAGGATTTCTAATTACATTTTTTTTCATTCAAAATTAGTTTTTATACAATTCTTCAAGTGAATCAAGTTGATAAATATTATAATTTGAAACTAGTCTCTATGCAGAAGTCATATAATTATCAACCTACTGCATGCATAGAGGATCTGTATATATTTTCATTAAAGTGGGTTTGTTTAGAAGAATCTTAATAATGATTACATAGTCAAATATTAATTAATATTTTACTTTATAAGTGGATTCAATAAGATTTTTAATTACATATTTTTTCATTTAGAATTAGTCTTTATACAATTCTTAGATAATGATAAATTAATTCTTGCATATTGAAATTCTAGTACTATCTATCAGTGTGAGATTATATATAAAGAAAATAGAATACTCTCAATTAATCTTTCCCAGCTAAATATGTGGGTTTATCTATAAGAAAAATATAAGAATCTCAATTAATATTTACCAACTATATATGGTAAGTGATGCACTTTCCATGTGTACTCAATTGGATTAAGATAAATTTTATTTCCATTCAGAAATAGTCTCTAAGAAGAAGTCATGGAAGGATAAACTAAATACATCCGTATTATATTCACATAAATATTTCCATAAGTGAGTATCTCTAAAATGGGTTTGAAATAATTTGAGTTAGGAATACACAAACATATATAGTAAATGATTTACTTTTCAAGTGCACACACGTGGATTGGGATTGACAAAACTTATTATTCATAATTCTCTATGTAGTTCTATATTTAAACTTTTCCAAAGATATAAACTTTATCATTTACAACATATTTTTCAATTTTCCTTTATTTTAAACATCTATATCATTTTATAAAAATTAATATCTTTTAAATAAAAGATTAACAAGTAAGTTAGAAATGAGCTTGATGTAAAGGAAATGGAAGAGGAAAAAGAGATGAGATAAATGACAAAAAAGATGGGGGTGAGGGGGAAGATAAGATGAAGTAGTATGAGGATGAAGATGAATATGAAGAGACAAATGAAGAAGATAACCCTTAGTCACTTAAATATTGTTACACAAAACATGAGTCCCTAGAGGAGGAGAAAAAAGGAAGCTAGGGACATGAGTCTTTAGAAGACAATATGTTGTTTAGAGACTGAAAAAAATTAAGTGGTGAACATTGGTAATCATAATTAGTCAATAAATACAATATCTATATTAGATTTTCATATAGTCTAAGGTTATAATGTAATTGTATTTAGTTTATGTCTTTTATCTTTTAATATCCACTTTCGATCATGATTTTATGGATGCACATAAACTTATTCAAAAACCTTATTTAAAAACAAAATTAATGTAATGATTATGTTAATATATCCTAATATAATGAGTTACCTTACCCTAACACAATATGAATTGAAACATATGGTGGCATAAATAAGAAATGTGAACTAAGCTTTAGTGATTACAATATATCTTAATCATGAGCAGGGGAAGGATAAGGGCATGGGTGTCATAAGGTATAAAATGTCCAAAAGATATGTAACCAAAATATTATTGAAATAATACCTTATTTTAGGTATTTAATGCCACCCCCTCTTCTTCTAGGGACCCCTTTTATATTACCATCCTTTTTTTTATAGTTATGTTGGTGTTAAAGTTACCAATTAAATTTTTCACATGCATGATTGCATATGTTTTTTATACTCTTACATAGTTTATGCCTCTATGATCTTAATGCAACAACCACATCAACTACTATCATTGAATGGTCTTGATAGATATTCGTGTGTGTGTGTGTGTTTTTCAACTTTCACTACACTACACCATAATTTTCATACATGTCAAAGTGAAAGAGAACATGTGGAAATTATTCCTCAATAAAGTACTCAATTTAATCAAAATTTCCACACCATTATGTTTAGATGTGTTGAAAAAAATTATATCATTACTTTACAATGTGATAAGTGTGGGGCCACTTTGCATGTGCTCTCATTCATTTCAACTTGTACATGCTCATAGAAATTTTGACAAGATGCAGTGAAATGCATTTGTAATTTTTACATAAGTACAATGTATTAAAAAAAGAAACAAAATATATACATTGTTATCAAGGCCATATTGTAGTAGTAGCCTTTATCATTACTATATTAAAATATAATGTAATAATTATATTTATTAGCCAAACACTTCACATGCCTTCTCTATCTTAGGTACTACATGTTGTATCTAAGATATTATTATGGTCAGTTTACTCATTGCATTAGGATATCTTAACATAGCCATTGCATTAATTTGTAAAGGAATTCAAAGTTCCTACAGAAAAATATATAGATCCATCAAATCATGCTCAAAAGTGGATATTAGTCATACTTTTGAATGATATAACCTAGTTTTGACTTACCATAAGCTTAAAATAATGGTAAACACTGAAAAATAATATATCAATGAAAAATAATTTTATATAAATGAATAAATAAGTAATAAGCTCTTAAACATATACTATTGATAATATCAACATTTAATCAAAGCTTGAAACTAGATATCCATGATAATGTATACAAAATCAAAGAAAACCATGAAAACTAAGAATACATGTTCAATATATTATAATTAGAGATAATATTTTCCATGTTTATTTAATATACTTACCAAACGTGAAAATTAGATGGATTTAAAAAAATTCAATATTTTGATTTATTTCTCAATGCCATTACACTAGAATTATAAACTAGTAATGTCACCTAAAAGGTGCAATGGAAACACCTATAGGGGAATAATGTATAGATGGGTAAAATATGAATTGGAAGGAAAGGTATGTAAAGTGACTTGTGAGGCAGTGGAAATAAAAAGGAATGTGATAAGGCATGTGCAATAAGATTATGTTGGAGGGCATAAGTAAAAGTATTAGAGAGTTCAATAACAAAAGAAAGAGTTAGGTAGAAAGGAAGTGTAACATTTTATGTAGTTGTTCTTATTTATTTTTTATTTGATATAAGTACATTATTTTTAATTGTGTTCTATTGGAAAATGAATTAATGTGAGTTATGAAGGTCATGAATTATTATTGAGATCTTAATATTTAAGTAAAAGTTAAAACTTTTCAATCAATATATCTAATGTTGACTCTTACCTTTTGCATGGTCAGCTTTTGTGATTAGTGTATTTTTATATCTTGTGTTATTTTTAGAGGAATTTTCATGAGAAGTCATGTGAGATGTGAATATCATGTATTACAATCAAGATATCAAGATTTAATTAAAACTTAATACTTTTTAATGAATGTAGTCAGTGTTGATTGTTTCCTTTTACATGGTCATCTATTGTGATTAGTGTGTTTTTATATCCCATGTTATTTTAGGGTAATTTTCATGCAATTTCCATGGGTAACTTGTGATATTGGCACATGTTTTAGGTTTTTTACATCCCATAATCACACAAAATTATCTGGGGAAAGCTACACATAAATTTTGGGCAATACAACAAAATAATTTTGAGTAAATGAATCTCATTTTGTCACTGAGAACATAGTGCACATGCTTCAAGGACTACTAGAAATTTGTAAGTGGTGGGAATTTGAGTGTTTTAATTTCCTTTATAAGTATATGAAGGCATGCACCTACAACTAATGCATTAATATTGAATGTTGAAAATTTAGAAGGAGTGAAAAAAATAATGGAAAGGTGTTGGGAAGTGCATGTGAAGTCAATGCGAGTTTTATTTTATTGACAATGTATGAATTTCATTACATGTATTTCCTTGGATGTTCATTTTTAAAGGACACACTGTATCATGAGGAGTGAATTGGTGAGGATTAATTTGAACTCTATGTTTATTTCTATATAAAAATAAGTAGGAGTGGGAAATATGGAGGAATGAAGTTTCTGGGATTTGTTGGCTTGCTCGATTGAAATATATAAAAGACTGGGTTGTTTATTTCAAGAATTAGGGAACATATTTATTGTTTTAGTTATGTTGGATGTCAAATTCATGATGTCCTGACATGTCTAGTTTTTCTAATTACATATTAATTGAGACAATGCTTGTCATGCATCAAGTTATAAGGGTTATCATCAAATGTATTGTTTTTGTATATATCAACTAAAAACTTACATTTTTTTAATTTACATTACGACCAAAAAGTTAGATACACTATTTTTATTTGACCCTCAGGTAAAGTTTGACTGATAGATCTTGTCATTAATAACTGAATTATACATAAAATTCAAAAAATGATAAACTAACTACACGTGTATTAAATATCTATTAATTTCTATAAATGTGGATATATTTTCAAAATTAATAATCTCATTTATGATTATAGGACCATTTATGGTAAGTGATGTTCTTTTCACATGCACTCAAGCGAATCATGATTGATGCATATTATCATTTGAAACTAGTCTCAATACAAAAGTCATATAATTATCAACCTACTGCATGCATAGAGGATCTGTATTTATTTTCATTAATGTGGGGTTGTCTACAAGAATCTTAATAATGATTACATCATCAAATATTAATTAATATTTTACTTTGTAGTTGGACTCAAAAGGATTTCTAATTACATATGTTTTCATTCAAAATTAGTCTTTATACAATTCTTCAAGTGACTCAAAGCTGATATATATTATCATTTGAAACTAGTCTCTATGCAGAAGTCATATAATTATCAACCTACTGCATGCATAGAGGATCTGTATATATTTTCATTAAAGTGGGTTTGTCTAGAAGAATCTTAATAATGATTGCATAGTCAAATATTAATTAAAATTTTACTTTGTAGGTGGATTCAATAAGATTTTTAATTACATATTTTTTCATTCAAAATTAGTCTTTATACAATTCTTAGATAATGATAAATTGATTCTTGCATATTGAAAGTCTAGTACTATCTATCAGTGTGGGATTATATATAAAGAAAATATAATACTCTCAATTAATATTTCCCAACTAAATATGTGGGCTTATCTATAAGGAAAATATAAGAATCTCAATTAATATTTACCAACTATATATGGTAAGTGATGCACTTTCCATGTGTACTCAACTGGATTAAGATAAATTTTATTTCCATTTAGAAATAGTCTCTAGGAAGAAGTCATGGAAGGATAAACTAAATACATCCATATTATATTCACATAAATATTTCCATAAGTGGGTATCTCTAAAATGGGTTTGAAATAATTTGAATTAGGAATACACAAACATATATAGTAAATGATTTACTTTTAAAGTGCACACAAGTGGATTGGGATTGACAAAACTTATTATTCATGATTCTCTATGTAGTTCTATATTTAAAATTTTCTAAAGATATAAACTTTATCATTTACCACATATTTTTAAATTTTCCTTTATTTAAACATCTTATATCATTTTATACAAATTAATATCCTTTAAATAAAAGATTAACAAGTAAGTTAGAAATGAGCTTGATGTAAAGGAAATAGAAGAAGAAAAAGAGATGAGATAAATGACAAAAAATATGGGGGTGAGGGGGGGGGAAGATAAGATGAAGTAATATGAGGATGAATATGAATATGAAGAGACAAATGAAGAAGATAACCCTTAGTCACCTAAATCTTGTTACACAAATCATGAGTCCCTAGAGGAGGAGAAAAAAGGAAACTAGGGACACTAGTCTTTAGAAGATATGTTGTCTAGAAGCTGAAAAAAATTAAGTGATGAACATTGGTAATCATAATTAGTCAATAAATACTATATATATATATATAATATTTTCATAGATTTTAAGGTTATAATGTGGTTGTATTTAGTTTATGTCTCTTATCTTTTAATATCCACTTTTGATCATGATTTTATGGATGCACATAAACTTATTCAAAAACATTATTTTAAAAAAAAATGAATGTAATGATTATGTTAATATATCCCAATATAATGAGTTATCTTACCCTAACACAATATGAATTGAAACATATGGTGGCATAAATAAGAAATGTGAACTAAGCCTTAGTGATTACAATATATCTTAATCATGAGCAGGGGAAGGATAAGGGTAAGGGGATGGGTGTCATAAGGTATAAAATGTCCAAAAGATATATAACCAAAATATTATTGAAATGATACCTTATTTTAGGTTTTTAATGCCACCCCCTCTTCTTCCAGGGACACCTTTTATATTACCATCCTTATTCTTATAGATATGTTGGTGTTAAAGTTACCAATTAAATTTTTCATATGCATGATTGCATATGGTTTTTATAACCTTACATAGTTTATGCCTATATGATCTTAATGAAACAACCACATCAACTACTAGCATTGCATGGTCTTGATAGCTATTCAATTATTTGTGTGTGTGTGTGTGTGTGTGTGTGTGTGTGTGTGTGTGTGTGTGTGTGTGTGTGTGTGTGTGTGTGTGTGTGTGTGTGTGTGTGTGTGTGTGAATGTGTGTGTGTGAATTTCAACTTTCACTACAATACACCATAATTTCCACACATGTCAAAGTAAAAGAGAACATGTGGAAATTATTCCCCAATAAAGTACTCAATTTTATCAAAATTTCCACACCATTATGTTTAGATGTAATGAAAAAAATATATATCATTACTTTACAATGTCATAAGTGTGGGGCCACTTTGCATGTGCTCTCATTCATTTTAACTTGTACATGCTCATAGAAATTTTGACATGATGCAATGAAATGCATTTGTAATTTTTACATAAGTACAATGTATTAAAAAAAGAAACAAAATATATACATTGTTATCAAGGTCATATTGTAGTAGTAGCCTTTATCAGTACTATATTAAAATATCATCTAATAATTATATTTATCAGCCAAACACTTCACATGCCTTCTCTATCTTAGGTACTACATGTTGTATCTAAGATATTATTATGGCCAGTTTACTCATTGCATTAGGATGTCTTGACATAGCCATTGCATTAATTTGTAAAAAAATTCAAAGTTCTTATAGAAAAATATATAGATCCATCAAATCATGCTCAAAAGTGGATATTAGTCATAATTTTGAATGATATAACCTATTTTTGACTTACCATAAGCTTAAAATAATGGTAAACACTGAACAATAATTTTATATAAATGAATAAATAAGTAATAAGCTCTTAAACATATACTATTGACAATATCAACATTTAATCAAAGCTTGAAACTAGATATCATTGATAATGTATACAAAATCAAAGAAAACCATTAAAACTAAGAATTCATGTTCAATATATTATAATTAGAGATAATATTTTCCATGTTTATTTAATATACTTACCAAACGTGAAAATTGGATGTATTTGGAAAACTTCAATATTTTGATTTATTTCTCAATGCCATTACACTAGAATTATAAACTAGTAATGTCACCTAAAAGGTGCAATGGAAACACCTATAGGGGAATAATGTATAGATGGGTAAAATATGAATTGGAAGGAAAGGTATGTAAAGTGACTTGTGAGGTAGTGGAAATCAAAAGGAATGTGATAAGGCATGTGCTATAGGATTATGTTGGCAGGCATAAGTAAAAGTATTAGAGAGTTCAATAACAAAAGAAAGAGTTAGGAAGAAAGGAAGTGTAACATTTTATGTAGTTGTTCCTATTTATTTTTTATTTGATATAAGCACATTATTTTTAATTGTGTTCGATTGGAAAATGAATTAATGTGAGTTATGAAGGTCATGAATTATGATTGAGATCTTAATATTTAAGTAAAAGTTAAAACTTTTCAATCAATGTATCCAATGTTGACTCTTACCTTTTGCATGGTTACCTTTTGTGATTAGTGTTTTTTTATATCTTGTGTTATTTTTAGAGGAATTTTCATGAGAAGTCATGTGAGATGTGAATATCATGTATTACAATCAAGATATCAAGATTTAATTAAAACTTAATACTTTTTAATCAATGTATTCAGTGTTGATTGTTTCCTTGTACATGGTCATCTATTGTGATTAGTGTGTTTTTATATCCCATGTTATTTTTAGGGTAATTTTCATGCAATTTCCATGGGTAACTTGTGATATTGGCACATGTTTTAGGTTTTTTACATCCCATACTCACACAAAATTATCTTGGGGGAAAGCTACACATAAATTTTGGGAAATACAACAAAATAATTTTGAGTAAATGAATCTCATTTTGTCACTGAGAACATAGTGCACATGCTTCAAGGACTATTGGAAATTTGTAAGTGGTGGGACTTTGAGTGTTTTAATTTCCTTTATAATTATATGAAGGCATGCACCTATAGCTAATGCATTAATGTTGAATGTTGAAAATTTAGAAGGAGTGAAAAAAATAATGGAAAGGTGTTGGGAAGTGCATGTGAAGTCAATGCGAGTTTTATTTTATTGACAATGTATGAATTTCATTACATGTATTTCCTTGGATGTTCATTTTTAAAGGACACACTGTATCATGAGGAGTGAATTGGTGAGGATTAATTTGAACTCTATGTTTATTTCTATATAAAAAGTAGTAGGAGTGGGAAATATGGAGGAATGAAGTTTGTGGGATTTTTTGGCTTGCTCGATTGAAATATATAAAAGACTAGGTTGTTTATTTCAAGAATTAGGGAACATATTTAATGTTTTAGTTATGTTGGATGTCAAATTCATGATGTCCTAACATGTCTAGTTTTTCTAATTACATATTAATTGAGACAACGCTTGTCATGCATCAAGTTATAAGGGTTATCATCAAATTTGAGATCAATTGAAGGGTCATTATTAGAAGTTATTTCTATTTCAAAAGGGTTTTATTCTAAATTCCATGGTTGGTATGAACCTCACACATGCATTTCCAATTTGTAATCATTTTTTTTACTGGAGGAACCAATGTTTGCAATGATGTTACAAAATTATATCTGTAAGAATAGCTTACTACAAAATATTCCTTCATAGGAAGCTAAATATTTTGGAAGGATTAAAAATTAACAAGGAAGACACAAATAATGCCAAACATGTTTCTCTTTTTCCATTTAGAAATGTGATGGTGCTTGTCATAAGACCAATATAGTGTAACTTCCATAATTGGTAGTGATTCTAATGAATAAGGGTGGGCCATGTTTACATCAATGAAGTTTGAAGTTATAAGTGTATTTGTTGTAGTTTGGGAGAGACAACACATAACCTTCTTACCAACATTAAATGAAACAAATGAGTTGTTGCATAAAACAAGGATGAATTCTTCCAACATATGGAAAGCCACTTATGTGATTATGTCATGAAGAACAACACCACTAGTTTAAAGTTTTTTGAAAATTGTTACCTCTAGAACAAACATGGATGGACATGAACTCAAGAGTGATCATAAAATTGTCCATGTCAAATTCAAAATCAAATCAAGGAAGTAACATAAGAAATGAAATCAATAATAGTAGAACACACCCTTTAGTATGTTTCTTTTTAGGTAGATAGGAAATAGTTTAATGTATAAAATTATGTTTAAAATTGTTCCCCAAAATCTTAAAAATGATATTTGAGTATGTCATTAAGATTGAAACATAAATTGGGGGATAAGAATACAAACTGAAAGGTGGGAACTTGGCTTGTTAAACATAATAAATTATATCAATAAAGGGGAAAGTGTACCATCGAACAAATTTATTGTATCTAGAAATAATAATAATAATCTCCAATTTTTCAATGATTAAAAAGATACCACTTAAAAATTAAAAATAAAAAAATAAACATTATGAACCATAATTAATTACTATAAACTCTAGCCATTATAATTAATATGTAATTTTTCTTAATAATAAGAGAGAAAAAGAAAAAGGTTAGTAGCTCTGACGATTCAAAGTCATCCACTAACACATTTTCAAGACCATGTATAAGTAGTTGACAAGAAAAAAATGAAAACTCTTAGTACTAGAATTACCATGCTAATCCTATTAATAATGATAAGTAGTTTACACTTACACTTCTATGTTAGGTTATTGATTCAATTTCATGAAGAATTTTCAAAATAGTGATGATTTACCGTTTGAAGTCATCCCATTTGATGATGTTGTAAGTGTATTCATAATATTCTTTTAATAAAATAAAAATTACTTTCTTCTTTGTTAATAACTTGGTTTTGCTTTGTGTTTTAAATCATGTTACACGTGGCAAACCATTTTCGTTGATGGATTCCACGGAGATCCTGCCTTCATCATTACACAGAGATCCGTGGATTGTTTTTCATCCATTCGTGTGTACGAGGATTTTATGGTACTATTTTATGTTATATTTCAACGGATAAGAGGATTATACTATTTTGATTTTGTGAAGATTTTATTCTTCATTGTGGAGGATTTGGTCAAACAAGTGCCACGGATGTATGTTTGACAAGCTATTTCCCTCTCAAGTGTTTAGGCACCAAAATATATGGTACGAAGAAAGACAGTAAAATGTAAGATGTGAGAACCCTCGGGGTTTAAAAGTTGAGATGGTATTTGAAGGTAGAGCGCTTAAGTTTCGATTATTTTTTGAATTGAAGGTAAATAAATTCTTTATTAATTATAAAGATATTTATATTTAATATTTGAATATTAGAATTTTGTAATTATTTATAAAATATATGAAAATTGGATATAAGATACTGTATTATTATTAGCATAGAATATTTTAATTACAAAAATTTTAATGTTAAAAATTATTTATAAACACAAAAATTCAGTTCAATAATATAAATTATATATTGTTTATCAAATACAACATGCTTTAATTTTATCAATTAAATATAATAGTTTGTGCAAACTTTTCAAATTAACTATACATCCACTTTAATTTTATTTTTTATTTTAAAAGATACAACTTATGCAACAATACATCCACTTTATCTTTATTTTTAATTTTGAAACTGCAAACCATTAAATCTAAACATATTTTCCACTTCTCGTTTTACTAAATGTACCTACATAATTCAAAATAGACATAAGGCTCACCAAACTCTTTATGGCACTATAAAAACAATTGAAAAAAAGTCAAAATCAATCCATCCTTACTCCAATTAGTGTACTGCATAATTGAAAATAAACATAAGACTCACCAAATTTCATAATACAAACTAAAAATAATTGAAAAAAAATCAAAAATCAATCCAAACAAATTAAATGAATTAATGGGAGGCAAGTCCACAAATTATAAGAGTTTTTAAATTTGAGTCTCTAATTTTCTATATAAATAATTTTTATTGTGTTGTTATTCTCATACCACTCATTATGCACAATTTCTTTTAAAAGAAATTAAAGTATTTCATCAACTGTGCCAACGGTAAGTAAACAATAGGTTTCTAATCGATTTTTATAAAAAATTTAAAAGTATATTATCAACGACACCAACTGCAGCAAGCAAGCAAACAATAAACATAATTCACTATTTTATAAATTATTTTCATCCAATTTTCTATTTTTTATACACGATCTCTCATAATTTACTTTGAGAATCAAAACTACGTATTTTGTTGCATTTCGATCATATTCTCTCAAATTCATTGCATCATTCGAGTGCTGATTATAATGCCCATACGTATTGTTCAAAAGAAGGATATATATATATATATATATATATATATATATAACTCTTTTTCATAATTAAAATTGACGTTGATGGATAACTTAACACATCTACTTTATGATTCTAGATTTTGAACATTTGATGTTGAAGTACAGATCCATGGTTTCTATTACTATGCAAGAGATCATTATAGTGCCATTTTATAAGTCGAACTAAGCAACGATGGTAACATCACAAATAAAAATCTAAGCAGGTGCCAATAATTAGGAATTTAAACTCTAATTAATAATATTTAATCCACAGAATGAATACACTACAATGATAACATCACCCAAAAAATATAAGTGGATGCCAAAAGTTAGGAATTTGAAATCTAGCTAATAGTGCACAACCTATGAAATGAATACACCGAATTCAAAGTGACAATGCATTAATGCCTTACCACCCTACAGTTATTACCCAACACCTCAAATTCAATTCACCAATTATCACACTATTTTATGCCGACCTTCTTGTACCTTCATCCCCATTAGGCCATCACATTGCATGTACACTATTGTTGAAGGGAAGAAGAGATGGAGGGTTTGGGATATGATATGATAGGAAGAATAATAGCCACTGTAGAATTGCTTACCATCAATTTTTGTCACTACATACAAGTGAGGTTTTTATACATCATTAATGACGTGACCTAAAGCATTTAAAAATGTTAATATGGCTCTAAATTTTTGTTGAGAATAAAATAAATTTATTTGTTGTCTTTCCATCTTTCCTTGCATTCTTAAACTGCAGTTGATTTCAGTGTAGTCAATCTATGAATCATTTAGATTGAGTTAGTTTGATTGACAAATTTTAATGGCAGTGTAAGTTAACGAATTCTTTTTGTATGTTAACATTTTATTGATTTATAATGCATGTTATTCACTTTTACATATTTTATGATGAAAATAGAATGATAATTTCAATCTGAAGGAGAAAAATTTGGAAGACAAGGTTGAATATAAAAAGAGGAAGAAGAGTGGATGTTACAAATTCAAGAAGTGAAAAAGCTAAAAATTCACACAAAGAAGCTCACACTAATACACACGTGACAACAGTGCCTTTTTCAAGTAAAAATGTATGCATCCACAATCAATGGGCAATAACTAAAATGGAACATGCTATGAGGGATGTTGAAAATAATAAGTACTCCACTTGAGCTACAATAAAAAAAGTTGGGAATCCCTTCATCCACACTCACTTACTAGTTGGTGTGTATTACAACTACCAAAAAAGGTCCAACCAACCATTTTGTCGGAGGAAGAAGAACTTAAGGTTACTCAATGGTGAAAAAATATGGAAAAAATTATTCATTGACTAAACATTATACAACTCAGGTCATATGTATCCCACACATGTCAAAATAGGCCCAACCCTTTTAAGGATGGAATGCTCGACAAGTCTTGGTTGGTAAATTTAATAAGAGGCACCCAAACTTGTCCATTAGGTAAGGCATTCCATTTTAGATGAATTTTAAAATAACTTTGAGAAGGTTTATGAAGCTAACCAATATTGACCTTATAGAATTTTAAACTGTAATGAAACTAGAGTACAAGCTGGCATGAACATTGGTATACATGTCATAACAAAAATAATATGTCTAAATGTTCACCACGTCATTCGAAAGAGTAGGTAATAGATCACCATTCTTTCCTATGTTGATACAAGAGGCCAAATCATTCCTAGATTCTATCTTTTCAAGGTTAAAATAGTTTAAAAACTACATTGCATGTTGTGAACAAGGTGCATGTATGGCATCCCAAGATAATTCTTGGATGACAAAAGAATTTTTTCTCAAATGACTACACCATTTCAATAGAAACATGTTATGTGGAGTTTTTCCTTCCAATAGGTACCTATTTATTTTGGATAGGCATGGGATTCATGTAGCAATGGCAACTATAGAAGAGACTAGGAGTTTAGGAATTGATCTTGTTACTTTTCTAGCCCACACTTCCCACAAGATACAACCATTGGATGTAAGTGTATTATCCACATTCAAAAATTATTTCAAATGTGAAATTTCAAAGTAGATGGCTTGAAATCACATCTTTAAATGAATAGGTCTGAATTAACTGAGTTAGGTAATATAACTTTTAAAAACACACTTTCTACAAAAAATGTAAACTTAGGTTTTAGGAGGACATGTATATGACCATTGAAAAAACGTGCACTTTTAGAAGACATGGAACCAAGTGAAGGATATGAAGTTATAAATGAAGATGATGAGACTGTAATTCAAAACATCATGTGGTTAGCTAGATATGGGGAGGATGAGATTGATGTAATTTTTTATCTTTAAAAAGAAGATGGAATTAAAAATGACATTGTAGATCCCATTGTACTTACTATCAGGTAGATTACCTATGTAAGACAAAAATAATAAATTAGTCAAGGCAATCATGTGTTCGAGGTTGAAGAACATGTTCTTTGACAGGGATTGAACCTACCTTCATAAATAATCCAACTAGATTGGATCAAAGTTGGGGAAACTGAACTAGGTGTTAACTTAGAATTTTCCAATGCAAATGTGGGCCTTTCAATGCCATCCCCTTGTGTAGTTATACTTGAAGAAGAGTTTATACGTTACTATGAAATTTTAGAGGATTTTCATGAATGTGATGATGAAATTAATCTTACATAAATGGATGAAATGTAGAAAATAACAACGAAGAACATGAATGAAATTAAAGTAAAAAAATATATATAAGAAGCTCAAGTTTAAGTAGTTTTCTTAAATCATTAATAGAGAGGGTTGTGCACAATTCTAGTTGATCAACAAATGATGCAATTAGACTAAGAAAGCAGTCTCAAATCTTAACTGCATATGAATTTTTAGAAATATTTAGTCACCAATAAATAAGAAAGAAAAAAATAGAAGAAATTAAGGCCAAGAGGAAACAACAAATAGAAGAGAAGAAAGCATTGAGATAAATTAACAAGGATTTGAATAAGTATAAAAAAATTAGAATGAGTTAAAAAGAAAGAAAAGGTAGAACAAAGGAAAAGGGAAAAGAATAAGGAGCAAAATAAAGAGAACTAAAGGATGAGGGAGATCAATAAAATAATGAAAGAGATGGACAGATAGAGAAGGTTTAATTATGGCAAATCCTTTTCCATATCAACATCCAATTTTGATGGAAATGATGAACATCTATGCTCCTTCCTATGCAGGCTTAAGAAATTATTAGTGGATCAGTCCACTTAGTCCACCTAATCAATTATAGATGACAAGTTGGTATCAACAAGGGTGAGCACTAGATTTTCAAGCATTGATAGGTGGTATGATAAATTATCCAACAACATCAATTCCACTAAAAATCACAACATTAAAAGAGTTGATGGAGTAAGCACTTGAAAAATCTTATTTATACAATGTTTTGTCATGAAGGAAGAATTTATTGAAAAAGTACAACTATGTAATTTTTTGTCTTGATTTTGAAGACTCGACAAAGGTTTTTTTTGTAATGAGTGAGTATGAAATAGAAGCCTTTTTTCCACCTTAGTTTGTCTAGTCATGTCCAAAGTTATGCTATGTAAATTATATATCATATAAATAATATTATACTATGTCTTTCCCATTTAATTTTTTGAGTATTGTTATACAATTGGAATATGATATCATCGCATCTTCAATGGTAATATGAGGTATAAAATATATTATGTCCTATAGCCTTAGTGAGGTATAAAATACATCACCTATAAGTAACAATAGCTAAATAAAATCCATGGATTGGTCATGTTGAAAAACACTAGTGGATATTGGTATGAATTGAATTCATACTATAATTGAAATTCTTATTTTTATAAATTGTACTCGTGAATTTTATTGTTCTCATAATATTATTCATGTTAGATCTATTACATAAATTAAGCTTTAAAATGGTCAGTAATTTTTGTAAGCCAAAATCACTCATTTTGAATGAGTTAAACTACATTCGCTACATTTTAATGATTTATATATTGATAAAATTATTTATTTTCTAACAAACACTTAAATATCAAGACCTACACCCAACTCACCATTTTTACATAAGTCAAATGAAAAAACCTATAACACTAAAAGTGCATTTCTTACAAAAAAAATTGAAATGTTTAATTTTATGAATTATATTCATGCACTTCATGCCATCTATTGCACAAATTAACCTTAAATGGTTGGTAATTTTTGTAAGCCAAAATCACTCATTTTGAATGACTTACACATCAACAACATTGAATCAAACTACATTCACTACAATTGAATAACTAATCCCAATAATCAACAAAACACATAATAGATGGATAAAAATATTTATTTTCTAATAGAAATTGAAGGTAGTGTTTATAAACCCTAAATAATTATGTCTCATATCTCTAGTGAGGTATAAAATACCTCACCTATAAGTAGCAATAGCCAAAAAAAATCCATGGATTGGTCGTGCTAAAAAACACTAGCAGACATAGACATGGATATCCTAAATTGTGACTTTACAAAGCCTGAGACCTACACCCAATACACCATTTTTTCATTAAGTCAAAATAAAGAAACAAAGAATAATAAAAAAACCTTGCATTGCCATTAAAACTTGTAAGTCAAAATAACTCATTCCTAATAATTCATAAGTCAACTACACTGAAATTAACTACAGTTTAAGAATTCAAAGAATGATGGAAAGTGAACAAAACAAAATTATTTTATTTTCAACAAACATTCAAAAACATATTGGCATTTTTTAAATGGATTGAGTCATAGCCTTAGTGAGATATAAAAACTTCACCTATACACAATAATGGCAATCGATGGTAAATAGTCATGCAATGATTGTTAATCTTCCTTTAATCTCGACTCCCAAATCCTCCCTCTCCTTTTCCTTTAAATAGTGTAACACATGCAATGTGATGGCTAGATGGGGATGAAGGGGTGTTGATGGTGCAAGAAGGTCAGATACATAGATTGACTACACTAAATTTAACTACAATTTGAGAATGCAAGAAATGATGGCAAATGAGCAAATAAAATTGTTTTATTTTCAACAAATATTTGAAGCCATATTAGCATTTTTTAAATTATTTCGGTCACAACCTTAGTGAGGTTAAAAAAACATCACATCTAAACAATGATGGAAATTGATAGTAAGTAGTTATGCATCGATTGCTTGTCTTTCCATCATCTCATCTTCCAAACCCTCCATCTCCTCTTCCTTTCAAAAGTAGTTCCATGTAATGTGATATCCTAATAAGGTCAAAAGGGAGACAAAATTATGATAAACTCAACATCAAATAACATGACAATCGATGATTTGAATGCAAGGTGATGGGTGATAACTGTAAGGTGGTGAGGCATTAATGCCTTGTCACCTTGAACTAGGTGTATTAATTTTATGGGTTACACGCTATTAACTAAAGTTTAAATGCCAAATTTTTTTCATAAACTTATATTTTATGGGTGACGTTACCATCACCAATTAGTTGAACCTCTAAAATGGCACCATAAAGACCCTTTCCACAATAATTGAAACCATGGGTCCGTACTACCACATCATATGTTCAAATCTAGAGTAAAAAATTTGACACATTAAGCTATCTATAGATGTCAATTTTATGTGTTGGCATAGCATGGTTTAGGGGCCATGTAAGAATGAAGTTAGGGTGCACGACTATTGGGTCCTCTCTCTTAACACATCTTCCATTTTTTCAGTCTTATGGATGCTTTTAAAGATATCTATGTATAATTTTGGAAAAGTAAAGATGTTTTCATAGGCTTAAATATGATGAATAGGAATATTAAATCATATTTTAAATATTATTAGTTATCAATTTTGGACTCATATTTCTAAAAAATAAATTACTCTTTCAAAAGTGTCTAGATAGTTCCATGGAGAAATCTTTGTTCACAACTATTTTATGGGTTTTTTGTCTCGTTATTTGGCTTTGCTTAGCAATGTTGATTTCTTATGTCTTGTTTAATAACTTTGTGCATAACATTGATTCAACACCACTTGTACTTACTTTAACACTTAATACTTACCACGTTGGCATATCATACAAGTGAATTGTGTACCTATTGAATAATTAGTCCTCACATGGGTAATTATAATTTTAGTGTGTGAATAATGAGTTGTAATAACAAGTTAAATATATAATTGTGAGGAAAATAAAAAGAATTGTGTGTGATAAAACAACTTGTTAGGAGATAGACTTGTGAGAGAATCTTTAGGGGATAGAGTAGAGAGATTTAAGGGATTGTATGTGTGATAAAACAAATGCCTTCCATGCTCTAAAACTGCCATCTGTTTCAAGCTCAAGTTTTTGGCTTTTTTAAGTTTTTAGGTTATAAAGTTTTTTGGGGTTTAGTAGAGTTTTATTTTTTGCATTTTAAGTTATGTTTTTCTAATAATTTTTTGTTTTAGTTGTTTACATTTAAATTGTAAAAATAAGTCACATTTTTTTTGTTATTTTAGGTAGTGGTATTGGTTTAAGATCAAGTATTCTGGTTTTCATATTTTCTTAGTGGTTATATTATTTAGTTTATGTTTTTTAATTCTTATGTCTTAGATTAGAATTTAATTTGTTTAATAAGTCATAATATTTTAGTTTATGATTAGGTTTAAATTCATTGATTTAAGTCTCTATTCTCAATTTTTATATATAATTAGTTTTTTATTGTTTCTTTAGATTTTTTTAAGAAGTTTGTTTGGTTTTTGTTTTTGTTTTTTTTTCAAAGTCTTTTAAATTTAGAGTTTAGAATCTATTTTTAAGATTTAATTCATATTTTATGTCTTTTTTTATTAACTTTTTTCATCAATATTAATAAACCATTATCATGTTCAGGTATATATTCAAAAAATTTGTGTCAATTTATCAATATCTCTAGTCATTTGTAGTTTTTGTCTTGTATTGTTTACTTGTCAAAGACTTCAAATAAGGAGATGTCAAAGGATTTTTTTTAAATAAAGCATGTATGATTCTATTTTTGTAATAAACTCTCTAAATCAATGTATCTAATGTATTCTTAGGTGAATGTGATGTCCACATGTCAAAATTCTGGGGAGTCAATATTAGCTAAACCATGTAGTTCCTCTCTCTATGTTCACATTAAGGTAGAATGTTGAGGAATTAATTATCAGATGGGTAATTATAATTTTAGTGTGTGAATAATGAGTTGTAATAAAAACTCAAATATGTAATTATGAGGAAAATAAAAAGAGTTATACGTGTGATAAAACAACTCATTAGGAGATAGACTTGTGAAAAAGTCTCTAGGGGATAGAGTAGATAGATTTGAGGGATTGTAAATTAGTGTTCAATCCTTATTTTTAGGATAATAATTCACCATAAATTTAATATATCCATATGAATAAAGTCTGTTATTTGATCTACTAAATTCCTTTTGAGAAAAAACTCAACTAATTTCTAATAGCACTCACCCAAGGTGCAGAGAAAGATCACCAAACCACAGTTGGGTTAGTTCCTAGAAGATATCATACTAAAAATATACTTTATTCTATTCATTAGGAGTATAAACTAACACATTATCATTCATAACATTCATGAATATAATTTTAGTGACATAACACAACACAAATTAACACTTGAATACTTAAAAAATGAACAAATGATATACATAAACTAGATTTGTAATAAGTATACACACCATTGTTGTATATAAACATGAGAATAATAATCATTGGATAAAACCTCTATCTTTTCTCATTGATTTCATCATTATATATATTCTCTCAAATCACTAATTGTTCAATAAGTAATACTCAATCCAATAACATAATAATAACATAAATGATAATAACTTAAACATAGTATTAATAACTTGTTATGTTGGTAATAATACTTTGAAAAACAACATTATCATATTAATATGGTGACAACCACATATTCTATAAAATAAGGTGATATTTTTTAGATTCAATCCAACACCTTGTGGTTGCAAATAGTCAATGTCTGACCTAGAAGTTGTGCAATTGATTTCTATAAATAGGAGTGTTATATGATTTACAATGAATGTATTTGACCAAGTAGACTTCTATACCTATGAAATGTTACTCTAGATTTACCATGAACCCTTTAAGGTAATTCTGGGTCATAAATAATATGTGCATAAAGACTCACTCTGTTAGCGTGCATTAGTTATCCTTCTCTCACACTCCATAGTTTGTGCAACCTCATTCACATTCATTATACTCTTTTTTCTTCACCAACCATTCAACAACCATCGGGACATTTTGAGTTTTGGTCAATAATTCATTAATTACTCCCATATTTCTTAGTACATCTATATAATTTCATCCTTACATGCATCTAATTCAATCACACATTACTAGACTTTATCTAAATTGAGGGCTCATCTGTTTTGCATGTGGCTTTTACCCTTTAAATTTGTGCATCAATTTTGAAAAATGTGCACACCCTTTGCACCCACTTTTGTGTCACATATATACTTGTGAATTTATATACTTGGCCCAAAATATGGGCCAACATCACCCCACACTAATTCGATTGTCCACCATTGGCCAAGCCTTCCAAAACTACTTGTTCTGCCAAAAATTATGTCCCACCTCTGCAAACCTATTTTTAAAAATGTATCCACTTAGAGGTGCATCCTAAGTCACATATATACTTATGTCCATTTCTATAGATAAATTTTGAGTGATACAGGTTGCTACTAGATTTACTTTTCCTTCAATTTGGTTGTTAGTATGTTTAGAGCTAATCCCTTCAATAATTATATGGTGGTGTTCTACTCAGCAAAATTTTTATGCTAGAGTATTTTAAAAGTTATTTTACATTTCCCTACACTTCTCCTCTATTCACTCTCTTAGGTCATTTGCATCTTTGAGTATTTTTTCCTGTTAGAACTATCTTTAGTCAATAAAACTTGTGCCTCAAGATCATTTTATTTCTATTGATCATTTAGAGAATGGAATTCAATTAAATTCATTCAACATGCAAATTTTAAGAATGATTTTTGGTCTTTTTCAACTTTCTCTTGTATCTCATTTAGTATATTCTTAAAACTTTTCATTTGTTCATTGAACCAATTCCATTTTTTTTTTGTTTTTCATTATGTTTAACCTCATCTATATTGTGGATTTTACCTTTAATATTGAAAAAACTAATGACCATTAGGATCAACTTATCTATTTATTTTTCCCCTTCTAGAATGATCTGATCTATTTATATTGAATCCTCCTTCAAAATTCACTTAAAAATACTTTAAGATAATTAGATCCATTATCATTACCTTTTTTTTATTATTTAAGCTTGTTACTAAATTCCTTTAATTGATTCTTATAGTTTCAAGTTATTGTGTTGTTCAAAATATTATGGAAAGATACCTTGACAATAATCATAACTAGTGCACACTTGGATTTGACTTTGCACATTTTGGGGGGTCTATGTGCATAATCTCTTCCTCACCATCCATAGTGTAAAATTATTCATTTTGTACATATTTTAATGGTGCTTCGAATAGTCACTCATCTACATGTGTGTCAAGGATAAATTAAAATTATTTATGTGCTTGGGTTTTGCCACTCTCCTCTTTTAATTAGTCATGTAAGAATAAATTTTCTTCATTTATGTTTTTATGTTCCCTTTCCATTATTATCATTTCTTCTCCTCCCACGTTTTTATCATTTGTTAGCAAATATTTTTATGAATGTAATGTAGAAGGTGCATGTCTTGGAGTTATTAGATTGTTATATTTCCTTGCATCATTGTTAGGTCCCTTATCTTTTGCCATCTTAATTTCAAAATTTTCTTCTTCTTTGTCTTCGCTGGAGTCATCTCCTAAGTTAGTGCATTTGTAGTCATTTAGAGAGTAATGTTATAGTGTAACCATTCTACTTTCACACATAAATTATATATTAGACATAATTAATACAGTGTGTCTTTATTGGCAAATATCTCACTTATTTGAATACTTTATGTTGAAAGTGTCTATGATTAAGATCCATCGGGATTTGTTGTTATTTATAATATGATCAAAGCAGGATTTCTTGAGAATATTAGTGAGAATATCTAATCATGAGCTCATGTATCAAGCCATGTAGATCATGTTCCATACAGATATGGAGAATTGGTAAAGGTAATAGTGATCCAAAAGGAAGGAAAATAGTTGTTTCAGCTCATCTCACATGTTTTCAAGACCAAAATTTGAATTTTTATAATACATCATGATAATCTATTATCTCTTATGGTAGGCTTCAAATTGGATTCAGGTACATCCTAGTAGTTGTTTTCACCTTGTGTTCTTTATTAACCTATCATATTTGGATTTATTACCTA
>JARHVA010001947.1:465000-510000 GCA_037957365.1 Torreya grandis
TTTAAATTTTTATTTAAAAATATAAAAATTTCTAGGTATTATCTCCTAAAAAATTACAACATAAACATATAATTTTTAAACCATGAAACGACTTTTTTATTTTTTATTACTTATTGAGAATATCAAACTCACATAGATATCAACATCTTATCCCATGTTCTAAATTTAAAATTTTTAGAACTCTTTTATTTTTCATATCTTTTCATATATTTTTTTGTTGAATCCTAATCCACTTCTATTATATAATCCCCATTATGTGACACTCTTATTAACACATCTAACATTTCCAAACCTATATTTGATTTTTAATATCTTTGATAATATATTTTCTTAAAAATCCTCTTTCACATACAATTGTTCTTTTAGGAATGGTAAGAACTACTTGACATAATATCATCATATTAGGGTAAAGATAATTCTAATGATTTGTATTATATAACACTCTCCATGCTTCATTCATTGAAAAATACTCAAAAGTCAAATTTAATGAATTAAAAAAAAAAGATGCAACTCTCTTTTACAATCTTTAGTATCAAACTACATGTCAAGCTAAATTTGATATTCTCAATTGGTACATTGTAAATGTGTGAGAAGAAAATATAGATAATGTTCTAAACTTTTCTCTCAACCTTTATGCTCTTACTGAGAAAATTTGTGGTTGAATAGTTTCTCAACCTTTAAAATATGAAGATATGGGAATATTTCATTCAAAAAATCTATAAGATCTTTATTGTAATCTTTTATGAGCTTATTTCAACTTTATAATGTTCCACCAATTCAAGGTTTCATTCTTTTCTTTTTTGCATCACTAAATCCAAACTCAACATCATGGATACACACATATAATAAGCTATTTTTATCATTTACTTCAAATATTTATCCATACTTTAAATAAATCCATCTATATTTTTAGCTAAGATCTTTGAAAGATATACTTTACCTTTAGTAAATGTTTCACTCCTTAAAAACTATCTCACTAGGCTAATAATGGTCACTTATAAAAACATGCCTAGAATGTTGATATCAATCTTATCTTGTTGAAATATTTTTTTTAACATATTAAACTCACCTAAAACACCTACAAGTATATGCAAACAAAATTGGACCGAATATCTTGTCTTATCATACCATGATGAGTTGTCTCTTTCATTATTCCATAGTATTAAAATTGTTGACATAAGCTTTACTAGACTTTGAATGACCGCTCCCCTAGATAACGATTTGACTCCATGTATTTTTAAAACATCAATAACATCAATTTTTATGAACTTAACTGGTGATGCTAATTCATTATTTTTTTTGGAGAATTTTTTACCTATGAATATACCTTATTTTTAATATTTTCTACATACATCAATTTAGGAACCCT
This sequence comes from Torreya grandis, assembly GCA_037957365.1. NCBI lineage: Eukaryota > Viridiplantae > Streptophyta > Pinopsida > Cupressales > Taxaceae > Torreya > Torreya grandis. Next base: position 466,370 of record JARHVA010001947.1, read on the forward strand.
ATTTCAAGTATTTGTTATGGCCAATGACTCTCAATGTGCTACATAATGAATTGTGATCAAATTTGGGACATATTTTCTTGAATATGAAAAAAAACCATTTTTGTGTCCAATGATTATTGATACCCCATCTATATAAATAGTTATCAACCTCATCATTGAAAACCTCACTCATTTAAATTACTTCACGCACATTATCATATATTTTTTTCCCTTTCCTATTGGACACATTCTTTATTACCATAAATTTAGAAATTGATGGTCCAATCCCTTTTGATTCTATATATTTAGCATAGATAACAAGATGTTATTCAGGACTATGATTAGTGCTTTCATCCAACATCAATGAAAAGAAAGGGATATTTAACATATTATCAACTTGCATATTTTCAAGACAATTTGATATGCAATATATAAATTCATTTACAATAAAATTATTTGTTTAAGATGCATATTCTAATGAAGTTGGAATATTATGTGTTTCTAGATACAAGGGAAATTGGTAAATATTTTCATATTTAGACAATGATAAATCCTCTTCATAAAAAAATTACATTGTTTTCATTATGGTGATCACTCTTTTTTTATTTTTTTATTTAATTTATATAACATGCTCTGGGATAGACTTGACCTATTTCTCCTTAGCAAATAATCATGCAAATGTTGCTTCCTTATGTGTTATAGATTTCTCATGAGTTAAAATATCATTATGTTTTATTATAATTCATCCATTCCCTATACCCCATGGTCCAAATTTTTCATACTTTTAATGATATTTACATTTCATGAATGTTCTATCATCATTCTAAAAAAAAATTAACCATTGAAACCTATCTACCCATTCATGGTGGTATTTTATTCTTTTTTTCAATTTTTTTTATCACTAATATATTCATTAAATTGATCTTCTGATGAATCAGAGGAGGTTTTAAATGTTTCATATAATTTTGATTTCACTTCAGGGTCTCTATCATTGTGAATTACCCTATCCAATGGAATATCTAAGGGAGTGTTTCAACTCTAGGTTTTTTTAAATCCATAAATTGTAAAAATGGTACACTAAGATTTCTTTCCCTGTGAAATTATAGAATTACCTGCATGTTGCATGCTCAAAAAAATATGTTAACATAAATTTTAAAAAATCATTTGGAAAAATAAATGCACTGACTTAGACATAAGTTGCATATAATTGGCATGGAAATCCTCCCTGAACTATCAAAATTAAAAATCATTAGCGTCACTCAATCCAATTGAATAAATTAGCTTTATAATTTTATGAAACTTTTTCCCAGTAAATAAAACATGGCATTCATCATCTTCAGAATTTTTTTTCATTCAGAACAAACTTTATGGTATAAGGAGGATAAATGGGTGCCCATACAAAATATGGAGGGCCTATCAGGAGGTATCAAAATTTGTCCTCTAAACAAGCTAGTACAAAGGTAAAACTCATAACTTAGGTCAGGAGACACATTTAAAGATGACATAGAGGATTATTAAATAATTTTAAAAAGGGGGAAATGGTAAGATATCATGGAGGTAAAATATATTTCAACCTAACACAAACTCTTACTAAATAATTTTGAAAACTGAAAAATAGTAAGATAATATTGAGGCAAAATATTTTTTACCCTCTCTTCAATATTTATTTTAGAATAGTATTTAATGAATTTATATCTACACATAATTTACCTCATATCCAAGATATAAAGTTGCTCAAGCATTCAAAGACACTAAAAACTAGTGCACTCCACCACAGGGACCAAACAAAAGAAAACAATGTTGATTTTCATTTCTTAAAACCTAAAATAGATTTTTTATGATAAAATTCAATACATCGAAACAAAATTTAAAAAAAAACCAAAGTGAATTATTTAGCATCACTTGATGAAAATCTCCCCTAATTTTAGAGTTAGTCAATATTTTAAACATTTAATTACCCAACAATTTCTAAATTATTATTTTTATTCTAGGAAAATCCCTTAAGTGTTTGGGTTATGTTATTTTAAATGTGTAATTAAGCACTAAAATATCTTCTATAGATGAGCTATATCTTTTACACATGATAATCTCTCTATTAATATGCAATTTTAAACATCGATTGAAGCCGTTTACATGTGAAAATGAAACAACACCCAAAATTTTCCTATTTATATAAACTCTAGTTTTATTTTTAATGATATACATACAAAACTCTAATTTATCTCTCCATCTGAACCTCCTCATTATTATTAGTATAGATTAAAAAAAGTATAAATATTTTAGTATAACACTATCAAATAATATGAATATAAGAAACAATATAATTCTCCAATTTTTATGCCAGCAAAACAAATTGGAAAGATTTGGATATTGAAATTTTAGCTCTTACAACAAACAAATAAAAAAGATTCAAGATAAACCTTATCTAAATTAACATAAATAGTCAAAATAAAAGTATGAACGTGACATAGCTTACTGACATTAATGTGGATATATTTTTTCATAAACCAAAGGTAGTGTCTGGTGGAGACTCCATCACCTAACCTCTTTCTTTCTAGAACATCAAACACACACAAAACTAAAAAAAAAAATCCTTTGTTACTCTTGCTTTAATTTCAGTGAAAAGGCTTTTTTTATGAATGATTGCTTTAAAACATGTGGAGCCAATAAGAAGTTAACATGTCAGATGAAACAAATGCCTAAGGCTACGCTAAAAATATTATGGGTCCATATGAAATGTCACTAGATTCCTCCTTGGAAGGCATTCTTAGTAGTTACTAATTAAATTAAAAGTTAAAGTCTTTATATTAAAATTTAAAATCCGTGTCAAAATGCTAAATGCACATGAACCACATTGTCATTATTAAAATTTCAAAAAATATTTAATTGGTATAATACTTACATGATTTTAGAAGAGAAAGTCGTTCCAACTTGAACTACCTACCCGTTCAAACTGTGATTGGTAATATATGTAAAAAATACATGCACATTACATTTACAAATGTCCTTATAACTAGGGTCATTAAAATTTTAAATCCTTTATTAATAGTTTATAATAAAAAAAAACTATAAAATAAATTCAAAAATCCAAAAAATGTTGAAGACATACATTAAATCTTAGGCTTGCTTAAGAAATCAAATATGTAGGACATCAAGTAAATAGTGAAAGTATGTAAGCTACATAAATAAAGGTCTACTTTGGTATAATGATCCAAATATTTCAACAAAGTTTGAACATTGAGATTCATTATAGGATATTATTTACAAAAAAGATCACAGTGAAAGAATATAAACAACTTGTACCATTCTCATGTAGAGACCATTAAAATGAGGTTTTAATAGCCTTCTTTTTCCACCTTCAAATCCTAAGTTCTTATCAGATTCTTAAACCAACAAATAACATTTGGAAAAATCTCATTAGAAGACCTCTAGTTTTATTTTTCCATCCCTAAAATATCTTTGATGCATCAATTTTAATTTTAAAATATGAATTCCTACTCTAAGTGTTGTTAGAACTTCAATCCATTGCATTTTAGTGCATATTTTTCCCATGTGTGTGTGTGTGAATCAATTTTTTATAAAAAACTATCTATTTTTATTTTCAAAATTAAAAAACCATTTGAAAACTTTAAGAGCTCACAAAATTGTGAATTTTAAATGGAAATAAATTTTATTATACTTCATATAAGGTAAATGTTAGTTTAAACAGGGAGTCTAAAGAAGGAAAAATCACTCTGCTAGGATTTAATGGTTTGTGTTATCCTGTTACATCCTTTGGTCATCTAGATCATAACCCTAGGCCCGTAGGATTTTATATGGATACAATGCATTAACGGTGCTTGATAAATCACCCTTTGGGTAGGAATGCACTATATTTATGGCTTCTCCATGCTCTTTTACATTTTTTGGTGAAGGAATCAAAGCTAACGATGCCCAACTGAGCTCAAAAGTTTATTTTGAAAGTCTAAAATGAGGTAATTCCTCATCCCCCCATTTTAGAGGTAAGTATTCCTCCTACTACTATTGAATTTTGTTTCAAGTGGTATGAAAATTTATTTATCATTGCTTATTTTTTGGCCATATCCCCTTAGAGGTTTACCTTGATAATTGGATTTGAAACCATTGGGAGCCACTAGGTGTCCATGTCTCTAGAATCTAAAACCTTATTAGAGGTGTGTTCTTGTTTACCTTTAAGTAGAACTCTAAGACATAACTAATTCTTGTGAAGTTCAATGTTTAGTTCTTTCACAACTAGATCATGATATTATCTTCCTAGTCCCATGATTTTAAATTTTATGATAATGTTACCCTTCGTGTACATATTTGGGTTGAGCTTACCAATTTTCCAATTCACCTCTAGGCTTTTATACCCCAAATCATCACTCCCATAGGATGTGTTGTTATGATTTCACTAGATATGTGGTTTTCCCCTCACCCTAATAAGTCTATGTGGAGGTTAACCTCTCCAAGGAGCTGAAGGAGTTCATCGAAATCAAAGTTGGGGAGACCCAATGGTCATAAAAGGTTATTTATTTCAACATTCCCAATAATTACTTTTGCTATCAGGATTCAGAACACTACAATAAGGATTATCCTCATATGGGTCATCCCAAGCCTCCTCAATCACCTCCTCAGACTGAGAAGCCTAAATTGATAAAGCAAGGTGATGACTAGGCCATAGTGCCCCATAAATGATCATTCGATGTTTAGCCATAAAACACACCTTAGTTATCATCTTGAGAGGATTATCCTCTAGTTATCACACCATATTTTAAGACTTCTCTACTTCCCCCTACCATTATGGTTCCTTCTAATGTGTAAAGCATTTATCTAGCTTCACAGAATATCAGGATGCTTATGGCTGAGATTCTCTCAACTAGTGGCTCATTCTCCTATTGGTCTCACATCTCACCTAGTGGTAGTGTAGACTCTCCTTAAAAGTATTCTAATTCCAAATTCTATTTCATTGTGATCATCAGAATTTAATTCCCTCACCAACATAATAGTTTTGCAGTGTTGGAAGATTTTGAGGACGGGCAAGAGGAGCTTCAAATAAATGACCCTTACCTATGAATGTAATATCATGGAATGTTAGGAGTCTTATAAAGTCTACCCTTAAATAATCTATATGATTTTATTTTAAGAAAAAAAAATCCTAATATTCATTACTTATAGGAAGTTAAATATCTATATTTTTCCTTCATACATCATCATAAAGCATTTATCCTAATGACACCTAGATCACCACCTTGCATGAGGTGAGACATGGAGGCACTTGTATTTTAGTTGCTCTTAATGTCTCCCATAACATCAATACCATAGGAGAGTACCCATAAAATTAGGTAGTCTATATTATTCTTGACATTGGTGGCCATCCATTTAGAATTCTCAACATCTATGCTCCTAATGATGGCCCTGATCGCTCCCTACTTTGGTGATCTTTGGCTGATGGGTTGCTTGTGTATAAATCTATCTGGGTCTTGTTCGTATTATATTACTATCAACCTCTGTCTTGTTACGAATCTTTCAGTGTATATAATTTCACTTGTGTGTTTTTCATATTTAGTTTTTATTGGTTCCCAACTTTGTGGGGGTCTGTCGTTATTTTAATCTCAGTGTTCTTTAGGTTTAGTTTTTATCAATTCTCCTGTATAACAGTTCATCTCTAGGTATTTAAATTTAGTTTTTTCGTGGGGCGCTAGATTCAATCACTATATTTGGATTGTCGGTAGATTCAGTTATTGTTTTTGTGGGCAAATTCATAGCGATGGCTCTACGGATTGGGTCACAAAGAGGCATTGCAGCTACTAGCAAGTCATTAGACCCTGAAATGTCTTCCAGGCATCATCACCTCTTGTACATTACCGTATACATATACGTATTGCCCATGAACAATGCAAAAAAAACCCCTTTATTTTATTTTATTTTTGGTCTTCGGCTAATCCATTTGCTCGATGTTTGAATTCTATTTTTATGTTTAATTTTCATACATAAATAAAACAAATCATATGCACAATCACTTTGCCAACAGATCTGCTTTTTTTTCTACTTGTTCATGGTGCAGATGCATTTGACTGCTCCAAAACAAAGGGTCGTTTGATTTATTAGTTATTCAATGAGTCTTATATTTCTTATCTTTACAATCTCTGTCATTTTCATTTATTAGTGATTTATTTAAACTTATATTTTCCTCTGTACATGGGTTTGCAATTGCGTATTGGGTTGAAAAATACAAGTTTCTATATTGACAAATTAAAGGTGCATATTTTACCATATAGTTATAATTGTTCCTTTTTCATAAAATCAATGGGATCTATTCTTTAACAAATGTAAAATACAATATGATAAAGCACCAAAAAAAGACAATAATTGTAGAAATCTATAAAAAAGAAACATGAAAATAATACAATAATATTGACGATGCTCTTAGTGAACATCATCTTTTCTGAGACAAATATTTTAAGTATAATATTGATGATTATCTTTTTGATACATTTCATATGCTATTGTATTTTCAATATACATATTTATAACTAAGAAGTGATATCCGTTAACCATTTATTAAATTGTTTGTATATTGGTGATGCAATTATAATTAAATCATATGAGCTGGAATTAGATCCTTGTGAGTTGTTCATTTTGCATGGGGTACATGACAAAGAAATATATTTTTGTAAGATGTGATTGTCTACATCAAATAGCTCATCTAAAAATGATATTGGTTTATGGGGAGACAACTTTTGCATACATTGGCTAGTTAGATGGCTAAATATACATTTGGTCTTTCACAAGGAAAAATGACTACCTTCAATTCATTGAACAATGTTGAAAGCTTCTATACTCAATCTTTTTCTATAACATGAATCCCATTTGTAGGCATTATGAGTTACTATATTTTAGGAAAAATAGCCAATACACATTACCATGCATGCATATTCAATTGTCTAATATGTGTGCAGGTCTTAGATCGCAATGGACAATATGATTTCACAATAAATACAAAGCAATTGCTTATATAGACTTTTTGAATGTAGTTTTGATTATAGCAAAAGCTTATTCAATTCGATTTGTCAATTAACAAATTTTAAATTTGATGTGCAATGTCTTTGTCATTATATTCCATAGTCATTTTGAAATGCAATATTGTGTTGAGATAAAAAGGAACTATCTTGCATTGAGATGAAGCTACATTCTAGCTTAATACAAAACACAAGCAAAATATCAAGTTGGCAAGACTATATTATAATCCTGGTGAAGCCATTTGACAAAACTAACATTGGTAGAGGTAAATTTTGATTTGAATGGATGTCCATATTGTTAGATGCAAAATGCATCTTTGGTCAGCTTATTTGATGCGTACAGCAAAAACATACTTGAATACAGTATAACCAACAAGAAGCTATAGCATACTCTTATTTGAAATAGATACGAAACATGTTCATTGTGAACCATTGATTAAAGACGTTGATATGACACTAACATTACAATTATGGTAAAAATGACATAAAATCACCTACTACATTTTAAATAAAAACATTCTATAAATCATCTTACCAGAAATCAAGTAAAATAATACACAAAAACTAAAAGATAAGGGAGACAAAATAAACTATCCATTGAATAGGGCTTCAGTAACATGTTTACATATGTTGAAACACATTGCACATAGCCAACAAAGCAATGTAACAAACAAAATTCATAAAAGAGATTGACAACACACCAAAACATATATGCTTGGTTTGTAGTCAACTACACTTCAAGTATAACATAATAGAATTCAAGCAAAAAAAATGAGAAACAAAAGTAAAGTTGATGCAAATAGATGACATTATTATTAAAAAAATATGCATCAAATGTAATAATGCATTGAAAAATGGATTTGCTCCCAAAACTAAAACACCTCAACACATTTAGTTAAATGCACATTTGGCATATGTTTGAATTCTAATATATCTCTAAGAGTATCTTGTCTCATTGTGAACTGATTTTACATAAATTAGAGAACTAAGATATAAAACACCACAAATTGGACTAACTAGTGCAATTATCAATGTGACATCTAACATTGACATAATACAAAAATCATTGCCATGCTCAGTTGATGATTCATCTATGATTTCTATTAAGCTAAAATAAAATTGGCATATAAAAATGCATACCAGAAGGGGAAGGTTCATCCAAAAATTATCATGCATGCTCTAAAGCAATTATGCAAAAGAAAATTATATTGATCTAAATATGTCAAAATTATAAGACATTATAGATAATTATTACATATTGATGACAATGTCAACCTAGATAATATTGGCGCTATAAAAATAATCAAACAAGTGATGAAGGCCAAGAATGCATTTCCACTTCAATAATGGTACATGAATTCATAGAATCAATGCGTAGTCATGACTTGCAAGATAAAATTATCCAAGTTGCACCAGCAGAATGCCCATAATCACTTAGAATTTTCAAAGACAAGTATGTTGAGGAAATAAATTTTCCAACACTTTTTTATGGTGACCCACATGATGAAAGCATAATAACTAGATTTTCATATGCTAATATTGTTCAATGGGAATTTTAACATAGAAACCATGGATTTTCATACCATATTACAAAACTATTTTTCAAAACAATGAAAATAATCATTGACAAGGTGGACACGACAATGTCGGTAAGAAAAAGAAAAGTTAAAGTACAAGGAAGAAAGCTCCTGGAAAAAGATGTGAAGTACAAACCAAACTTGGAAAAACTATTGAAATATGATATTAGATATATTGATTTCAAAAAAATGTGAATGCCATCAGATTACGTATAGCATCTAAAAGAAACAAATTTACAATGATTTATGAATTAGGGCCACCAACATTCTTTGTTACATTTTTAGTGTTGAACATCTTTGGAAACCACTTATAGACACATTATTCAAATTGCATCGTAGACATGAGGAAAAACTAAAAACCAAAAATATGGCACGTCTAATATGATAAATCATAGTTACTTGATTATAAAAGATCATGTCACATGTACATGATATTATACACATAGGATAAAGGTAATGCTAAAAAGTATATACAAAGATGAGTCTTTCTTTGGAAAATTAAAAAAACATTTATTGGTTATAGAGTTCCAAAATTGAAGAAGTAAACATACTCATTTTATGTTATTAATCAAATCTACGTCAATTTATGGAAAGGAGAAAAATTCCCAGGTTACAAGATTTGTCGATAGCTACATAACTTGAAATGCAAATATACTTGATTCAAACATATCAAAATTACACAAATGTCACCATACTAAAAATTGTAAGAAAAATCCAAGACACATTGCAGATACAACTTCCATATTCCTCCAATATGAAAAACAACTATCCTTAAACCATGTATAGGCAAAGATAACTTGGTTATCAAAAACTCAATACATATCTACACTAATCTAGAGAAAAAAATGCTATGATAATTCTATAACATTTAACATGTTCTTATTGAAATTAAAAACAAATGAAGGTGAATATATACAAGTAATATGAAGTACGCTTAAACAACTAAAAAAAAAATTTGCAACAGAAGTTATCACATGTATGGGCAAATAGCTTTTATAAAAAATGCCAAATTTGTGGAAAGCAAATATAGATGTGTAATTTATGATCAATATTTTTGTTTTATCATCTTTTTATACATCCTATATAAAAAAACTTGATATGTCATTAACAAAATCATTTAAATGTATCTATGAAGAGCATAAAATAGAAAATATAGATGTTATTCAGATGATATACAAACTTGGAAACACATTGCATAATAAACAACAAATATATGCTCAAAAATATATTCACATAGCTTTGTCATTGCCATTGAATAGTTTTTCTAGGAAATGTATATTTATAAATACAAGTCCATCAGATAAATGCACATTCATCTTAAAACCACTAAAACATTTGTCACATGAACATGATGAATTAGATGATGTAATATGCAAATCTTTAATAGAATACTACCTTCAATGAACACAAGTAATAACAAAGATTTGCCTTTATGAATTTGTCTTTGAATACCAAAAAAATAGGGGAAATAAGGTAAAAATAAGCCACATGTTATTTGATACACAAAATACAATAAACATATTGACATTAAAACTTATTGTAGATAAAAACTATAATTATACATCCCTTTTATATTAAACAAAAATAATTCAAAACATGGGCTTGATACATGGAGTTATGCTTACATGTTCCATGAAAAATACATCGAACAAAATGAAGCAAAGTTTACTCATCACACAAACTCTATTTGGGGAAACATCGATGAAACTATTGATAATACTAAATTTAACAATAAAAATGTTGACATTACATACACAGATCTTGAAAACAATATTTCTACCTATAAATTCTATGATTTTAAATGTGACATACATTTATTTAAAGACTTGGATAAGAAAAGATACAATCCAAAATCTTTTGAAATACGCAAGCTACCATTTGTATCTAATAACTATGACTATTACAAAATATTAAGATCCTTGAACAAAGAACAACAAGAGATTGTAAAATATATATCAATGAAAAAATGAAAAGATCTATTGAAACTAATTTATTTATTTATAATAGGAAGTACTAGAATAGGGAAGACATTCACAACAAAATTTATATACAAAATGCTACACTATTTATATAACAATTTCATTGACAGTGATCCACTTAAGCCAAAAGCCCTAATATTAGTGTACACTAGAAAGGAAACATATAATTTTGGAGGAATGAAATTGCATTATACATTCTTTTTTCATTTTAAAAAATCATAACTTATTATGCTTACCTCGTAGAAACTCAACACATTATCAAATCACTACAATCAACTACATCTTCTCTTTATAGATGAAATATCATTGGTTGGCTCATGTTTCTTGTATTCAATAGACAAAATGCTATGAAATATAATGCATATTCCTATAATGTATTTTGAAAATATGGATATGATTTTTTTTGGAGACTTTTATCAATTACAACTAGTGAATGATTTTTGATCTTTGAAAATCCAAAAATAAATGATGAACTTGTCCCATATGACTTCTGGAAAAAAAATGTGAAAATCTATGAATTGCAAATAATAATGCATCAAAGTGACAATAACTTCATATCAGTTCTCAACTTATTTCAAATAATGTCATAGACAAATAATGATATAGATTATATCAATAAAAAAAAATTACAAGTTGCACCTGACAATCTAACATTTCCTTATTTATTTTACAAAAATTATGATGCAAATAAACACAATGCTATAATTCTATCTATTGTAGTAGGAAATACTATTACTATCCATGTGATTGATGAACAAGAAACTTTGTATGAAGGCAAACAGTCACATTGCCAATTGGTAATACTTTTCCGTATTATTGTATTAAAATTTGAAATGATAGTCAAAATTTATGTTGGGAATTATGGTGTTAAAGATGACCAGTTAATGGGTTAGATGGAACATTCAAAGCATATACCATTATAAATTATTTAGACATAGTGAGGATCGAATTAAATGACCTACATATTAGACATCACCAATGTATAAATTTGGATCACTTGTAATAAAAATCCTCTCAATAGGATTGGACTCCAATTTTTCACACTGCAAATACTATACAAAGACACATCCAATAATTGCACATGAAAATTTTGAAAACAATTTCTTATACAGTTAACATGTGCACATACAATACACTGATCTCAAGGCCTCATAATCAATGTCCTTGCATTTGACCCTATGATGTATTAGTGCATGCAAGTGACATACAAAACACATTTATCTTAGGTGATTTCAATATTGATTATAGAAATCAATATAAAAATTCACATTTACTAGAACATCACATGGAGGCTTGTAATATGCATTTTTTTCTTGAAAAAGAAAATGTGTTGGCAAGGCTGATTATTGACCACATATGGTAAAATTTTCAATTATAAAATGAAAATATATTTATAGTGGGTTTCTATTGGATCTACCACAATATTATATACTTAGCCTTGTGTGATATGTATATGCAATAATCCAACAAGAAAATGAATATTTAATGTAACAAGGTGTTTTTAAACATTACTTATTTGTATTTTACATTTCAAAAAAACATAGTCATGTACATAGACATCCCATTCCTCTAACTCTTTAAATATTTTTTATCTATTGCAGCCAATATGAAGAGGACAAGCCAAATTATTGATAATAATAATAAAATACCAAAAAAATAGGAAAAATGTAAGTAGTGACATTTTTTTTTTTTTTCAAATTTCATGTCATTTCATAATTCTATGCATTTACATTTCACTTGTTTTTTTTTAGTTATATAATAACATCTCCCACTTTGTTTTCAATCAATGATCTTAATAAATGTAAGATAAGAGACATGTTTGAAGGTGATGTACTTGTCATATACAAGATAATGTTGAAAAGAGAACAAAAAAGGCAACTATTACATACAAATTTGATAGATGTCAAAGGTAAAATCACCATCACATTGAACATGTCTAGTAACTTCATTTGCATGCATAAATAAAAAATGAGCCAGAAAAAGTAATTTATATTTCCCACTTTACTATTGCTCCTAAAATAACTTATGACCATGGAGATTATGATGCAATATTAGTTGCCAATGAATCTAACATACTAGAAAGCATTCCTCTTATGTGCATGAAGTAAAATTTCATTCTCGATTCAACTATAAACCAACTGTTGGCTAGCACTGAAGCCTATGAAACTGACACTATTGTTACAATTGTTACATCCATGAGAAAAACTTTTACACAACTCATTATATAAATAAAAGATGGTAATACTTAAGATGGCACAATAAAGGCAAACTTCTATTTGCATAAATACTTTGAATTTTTTAATCTACATTTTTAAATTAGAAAACTAATCTATTCTCTAAACATAAAAACTTTACCTATTTGGAAGTTTTAAACGTCTCTTTCTAGTCATTGAACAAAAAATACAAACCAAGATTTTATGGATATATGCTCTATATAAATACTTAATGTTAAAAGAGGTTTAAATTATTTTAACGATAGCCTTTATTGTTAATTATAGTATGCATAGTTGAATAATTATTTTGATGGATGTTAAACAAGTCAGGAGCACCCACCCATTAGAATTTGTAAGTTGGTCTATATTAGTATTTAATCTCTTAGACTTTATTAAAGTTTAAAGTTATAAAATTAAGTTATGAACTTTATAATTTGTAAAGTAACTGATTAACTTTTAAAATTTAATTAACTCTTAACTATAACTAACTAAAATTAGTTGTAACTTGATTCATAATTATCTGAAAGAAGAATTATTTAAAAAAAAAAATCAAGATAGATAACAAAAGAAGAAACACATAGGTATCAAGATCTCTTCTAATTTTGAAAGTTTTTCATCTTTCCTTCTTCTTTTGTACAAGCATCTATGAGATTGAATTATCAATTAAAGATAGACCAAACAATGTATTCTCTAATGGTGAAGTAATATATTTGAGTAGTGCATGTATATCTATATTTATTGATTTATTCGTAATTTATTATCTAAATATTTTTAATAATTAATATCATTTGATGATTGCATATATAGTCATATGTGTAAAACATTCTAAATTTGACCTGAATAATGATTTTGTGACAAATTGTTGATCTATTTATTGTACTTGATTTTCACTTGAATATTATTTTGTATTCATAATCATTCTCAATTTCTCAATAAACTCATATTCATCTACTCGAAGTCAATTCTTGTTCCAAGTCTCACATATTTAAATTTTATTTTAATTAGATTATTTATCTTATTGTCTGTTCTTAGTTAGATTCAATTTCTTAAATTATTATTTCATTTCTATTTAAGGTTAATTAGTTTAGTTCCATTTTTTTTTTCTGTTTTTAATTATATTTTTATTTTTATATTAGTTGTTTATTTTCTATTGAAATTATTTGAGTTTCTATTTATGTTATTTATTTATTTTTTTATGTTCGTAGGTAGTTTTTTGGTTTATTTTAGGTAAGTTTATTTCATAAACAAAACTATTTCCTATTTGTCTATGTACTTCATGCTCTAGTTTAGTTGTTTGTGTTTTTACACTAGTTAAGTTCTCTATTTTAGTTACTCATTCATTACGCTTTTGTTTTATTGTCATTTTCATTACTTATTATGTTGATTTATTTAGTTCATCTTGATGTTGTTTTTTAATACTTATTATAATTAATAGTTAATTTATTTCTTTACTTCTCTTAGTTCATATAAGTTTGTTAGTTAATGTTAGAATAGTTTATTTTCTTAGTTTTAATTTTAGTTGTTAGTGCTTGAGTATGATAGTTTTACTCTCTTTTTATATGTTTGGATTTCATTTCTATTTTTTTAACTTTTCATTTGAATTTTTTCATCTCTTTTATTTTAATTTAGTTTATTCTTGTGGCTTTAAGCAATTGGTAAAATAGATATATTGATAACAAATTATACGGATCAGAGATCTTTCCTTCAAGAGATTTTCTCTTTCATAGAAACTACTCTATTGTATAGGTTATATTACATTTTTATAATCTAATTTCAATATATTGAATAAATATTTGATTCTTGAAATATAATTATGTATAATTAAATGTTTGTTTTGTTGACTTATTCCTAGAATTAATAAAAAAATCCTTTATGCATCTTAAGATCAATCCTTGTTCCTTAGACCCCCTACATTTAAATTGGTCTGATTTCATCTTGACCTTCATGATAGGTGAAAGGGTTGATTCATTTACATAAAAAAATTTACCATCAACAAATTTGATGACTCTATTAGGAAGTATTTTTAGAAATTTTATCTTTTTATATTTTTATCCTTCTGATCAGTTGTTTTTATTTGTTTTGTTTTTTCTTGACCAAGACCATTGGTCATCCCCCTCGTATTATTCAACCTAAAATTGATATTGTTGAAGATCAAGTAGATATATTTACTAATCTTACTCACTTTGCTTGGTATAAAAGACATTAAAATTTACATCATATTCTTGAGGTTATAACCAAAGAAGAAGATGAAGTAATATTCTAAATTGATTGGTATACTAATCTTAATAGGTGAATTTAATTTTATATTTTAGAAAAAAAATCATCTAATTCATTAATAAATAGAATAAATTTTAATTGATAATCCTTCGTCTAGGGTTCATTTTCTTTCTAAACCTTTTTATTTTGAGAATTTTATTATCCCTATTAATTTTAATACAACTATAGATTTAAACCAACCTAGTCAAGTAGTGGAACCTTTTGAAAATTTAAATGCAAGAACATCTATAAAAGAGGGTTCAAGACCCGATCTCAAATCTGTAGACTAACAGATATCAAGAAGAAGTCATTGATAATGAAGTGGACCCTGATGTAAATAATGAGAAGCCTTCAATGAGTCCTTGTATTCATGATAATGCTATTAATATTGGTACTTGTCCTAGTAAATTACCTTCACTTAAAGGCCTCAACATCCATAAATTATTAAGAAGTCCTAATGAGGCTTGGGGACATCTTTTAGAGACTTCAAGTTAGTTTATTATTATTATTATTATTATTATTAATGAGAAACTTTTACTTAGAATTTTTTTACAACTTTAGAAGGTAAATATTATCACAATTTTTTTATCCTTTTTGCTAGGGTTATTTTTACTTGGAAAGATATAGAATATTGGTTATAAAATATTTTGATAAATGTAAGCAAGATTTATACTTATTCAATGAACTTGTTAATATTTATATTGATCCAGATGAGATGGTATACCATCTTATAACCATATTTACTAAGCTGTGAAAATATTCCTCATGATGTTAAACCATCTAAAAAGTTGTTTAGACTGTATTTTTGTAGAGTTTTTCCCTTAAAGTATAAAATGGATTTATAAGACAAAAATATAAAAGATTATGATGAGACAATTATCTGTTTGCATAGAATATAAAAATAAATTAAAACATGTTGGTTTTAAAGATATATCTTTCACAAGTTTAAATTCTAATAATGCAGAAGCTTTAAAATCTATTCATAATCTTGGAAATGATTTGGTCATCATCAAGTGGTAATTAAATGATAAACCTTCTACATCATATAAGAATTTTACTTTTCAAAAGAGTAAAAATGAATAATAAGTTATTTATTATAATTTTTAAAAATTAAATCATGACCCTAATACTTGTATAGTTGTTTAAAATTTTATAAAATTTATTCATGTAAAATATGGTATTGTCATTGACTTGGCTGACAATATAAACATGTGTAGTTATGATAAGTCTTCAAACAATATCAGGACTGCTAATGTTTATGTTTTATAAATAAGGCAAAGGGATTACAATTTTGCTCCAAAATATTATAATTCTAATTCAACTAATAATCAAATTTATTCTTCCAAACTATTTTCACAAGGCAAAGATAAAAATGTGCATAATATTACTAATTTAGATAATACTACTACAAATTCTTAGCAGAATAATTCTTTGTCTACTGTATTCAATAATACTCAATATCCTCATTATAAATCCAAAAATTACACTCACATTTATCATCCCGATGTTGGAACTTATAACATTATTGATGATTTAGCCATAATCAAAAATGGTTTTTATTTATTACAAGTTGTTGGTTTACCTGGATAGCTTGATAAGATAAATGAGATAATTAAAAATCTATATCTTAAAAATGTAGTAAGATTGCAAGAAAAAATTGGTAATAATGAAAATAGTTATATTTTTGCTCAATATATTGATTCTCTTACTGATTATATTCCTCTATTATACATATCTATTAAAATTACTTACAAAGTTATTCATAATTATATCATTGATATATGTGCTTCTAAAAATATAATATCTAAATTTATTGTTGATCAATTAGGAATATCTTATGAAATTGATAATTGAAAACTTATTAATTTTTACTCTCATAAAACCAAAATTTGTGGTAAATTTTGTGATATTGTTATCAAGATGCCCCAAGATAAAAGACTTAGATGTATGTCTAAAGTTTAAATTTTGGTATTCCTACTATTTATGCTATGTTATTAGGTAGGGATTGGTATAAAAAAACTATTACTTTTGTGGGTAAGGATACAACATGGGTTCTTATTGAAAATAAAATTATATTCATGCATAGAGAGGAACGAAATAGTATTCCCATAGAGTCCATACCACCCATTGCTACTTACATTGAAACTAGAATTGGTACTTATAAGCTATTAACATTAGTTGAACCTAAAAATTTAATAAGAAAAAACTTTTTATAAAGATATTATATGATCTTTATTCTTTGATGGAGCTTGATCGCAACATGGTAGTGGTGCTAGAATCATTTTTATATCTCTTATTGGTAAAATATTTCACTATGCTTTTAAATTATCATTTGATAATACTAATAATACAATAGAATTTGAAGCCTTATGCTTAGATCTTGAAAAATATAATTAAGCTTAATATTAAACATTTGGAATTTTTTAAAGATTTTAAATTGATAATTAGATAAATTAGGAAAATTTATAAAATAAATCAAACCCATCTCTATAGATATACTTAAAAATTTGGTCACTTCTTAAAAGTTTTGAAGATTTTAACATCATTCATACTCTTAAAGAATTTAATTCTCATGTTGATAAAATTGTTATTTTTACTTCAAATCCTACATTAAGTGAAAGTGAGTCAATTTTAAAGTTTTATTTTTATGATATTTTTAGACCAAAGATGCTTGATTTAAATTAAAACTGACATATTTTTAGATGTGATAAATATAAATGTTCTTTCTTACAAAGTAATTATTTTGATCATGATGACTATGTGTTGAATTGTGGTGATTATTTATAATTAAATACTAATAAATTTCTTGTTGGTTTAATCAGTTTAGAGTCAATATTTAATTTTAAAAATCATCCAAATATTTCACATACTGAAGAGCCATCAAAGAGAATAATAGGTGAGATTGTTCCTATTAACCAAGTGGCACTGAGGAAGATCATAAATATGTCTATTTAGGAATTCAATGTAAAGCTAAAGAAAAGATTAAATTTGGTAATTTGTTTTAAGAATTCATTAAATTTTTTCCTTGTTCATACAAAGACCTAAAGGGTTATGATACCAATATAATGAAATATGACATATCTATCAAATCTGGTATAAAAATTATTAAACAAAATATTAAAAGAATAAGCCCCTTTTTGGAACACACCATCAACAAGGAGCTTGATAAAATTTTGGATGATGGTATCTTTTTTCTTATAAAATATTCTAATTGGATAGCTAACTTAGTACCTATTAGGAATAAAAATGGTGATATTAGACTTTGTGTAGATTTTAGATATTTGAACAAAGTTAGTGTTAAAGAGAATTTTCCTCTACTTAGTATTGATCATATTTTTCAACAAGTTCCAAGATCTGAAATAGTGTCTCTCTTTAACATATTTCTTAATTATGATCATATTTTTATAAATCTAGAGGATAAACATGAGACTACATTTACTGATAGGACCTAGGAAGCACAATTGATTACCAGGCAACTAAACGCGGAATTTAACCAGAAGTAAATAGTAACTAGAATTCAGAAATAACACAAAATATGAGAGACAATACCCAATTGTATTAATACTCTTCCGGAAGGAAATACAACAAAGAAGATGCCACAGTCTTCTTCCTTACACTCCTCTGGGGCTCCCACACCTCTAGGGCATAAACAGTAAATCTCTTCAAGAGCTCACTCTCTCAATTACGGTCCCAATAATCAACTCAAACACAGAGTTGTTGTTCACCTCCACCAACCAATAACAATACTGCCAGTCCACCAGTCAGTAACAATACTACCGGTCCACCAATCAGTAACAATATTGCCGGTCCACCAAGTACTTCATGTACTCCAAGTCTGAGTATACACACATACTCCAAGTATGCAACATACTTTAAGTAGATCTCACCTCATCTTGTTACCTGTTGTGTTGCTGACCTCCCTAATCTTGCACACCTACAAATCAACCTGGTTCTACACACCTACAAACCTAGATCACACACACACACACACACACACACCTGCAAATCAACCGACCTTACTTACCACATGTAGATCTTCCACCTGATCTTGCACACCTGTAGACCAACCTGATCTTACATACCATGAAGAACCCTTGTCCTCCAAACTAGCACCCCTATGGATCTTCTACCAAACCTTGCTCTCCTGCAGATCTACCTGATCATACACACTTGGCACTATGGCACTATGAGGAGCTAACCATGCTCTCTTCCCTCTGAAGGAGCTAACCTTGCTCTCTCTATCTAGCACCCAGGGAATCCCTACTTTGATGCCTCACACTTTACAATACAGCCCATGAGTCTCTTAAATAGATCTAATGCAAACAATAATTAGACATCCAATTACAATAATTAGATCCGCAGCTCCAAGACTAAAATTAGCCTTTAACATGCAAACAACTAGTTTGTTAACAAACTATTCATGAACTAGTAGTTATAGAACCACACAGGTGATCGACGTCGGTCCCTGTCTACCTGGAGATGACCGACGTCGGCCAATCCCTGACCGATGTCAGCAGCTTCCTATCTACACCTGACCGACATCGATTGGCCTGACTGATGCCAGTGAATATGACACTCAGCAACCTCCTCCAATGTCTGCATCAGTGAAGCTTTTAGCTCCAAAACCTAACAATCTCCCACTTGGAGATAAACAACTGCACTATACATGTACCTGTACACCATCTAATTTGTTTCCTAGCTTGTATCCCTCTTCAAGCTCAATCTTGAAGACCAACCACCACACATCTTATGGTGCAACCCCTGTCATCCAAGTAACCTGCCATATCCAAAGTGCCTGACCCTGCATAGCATGTTAACCTGCTGCTGGTCTCTCTCATATACCTGAGAATCCACTGAACTACTCTCTAGTGCTTCTTTCTCGGATTGGCCACAAACCTGCTGACAACTCCCACTACTGGGGCAATATCAGGGAGTACACATGTACTCAACCTCATCATGTGATTGGGGACCCTGTTCAGTGAACTGTCCATCCATAGGTGTGCTTGCCATTCTGCATCCTACACTACATTTACACAATCATCCTGTGACAACATCAACTTGTGATCTTCCTTGTCTCTAGGATTACTCATGCCAAAGAATTTCACTGCTCCCAAATTCTTCATGACATACCACTGAACTAACCTTACCTTTAGCTCAGCAAAACCCTGTATGTTTGATCCTACAACAAGCATACCATCCACATACAATAACAGGATAATGTCGCGACCATCATCCAACCTGATAAGACAAACACAATGGTTACAATGACATTGACTAAAGCCATGCTTTGTCATACACCTGTCAAACCTGTATCACTATCCTGCAGCCTGCTCAAGACCATATACCTTAGCCTTCCATCTCACGTGTCCATTCTCTCTCTTCTTTAACCTGGCTGGCAACTCTATAAAATCTACCGTTTGGTTCTTTTCCAAAGAATTCATGCCACGCTCCCACTGTTTCCTGGATCCTACATGCTCTGCTTCTTTAAAACTTCCTGGTTCTTGACCATCAGTGAGCAACAAGTAGTGTAAAGAAAGGGAATAATGAATTTGAGGCTTACTTACACTTTTAGTCTTCCACATGGGCATTTGAGACTCTTTGATAGCTTGATGTCTGCCCAAAATTTGTTCCAGTGACCGATGTCGGTCACCACCTAGTCTGCATCTGACCGATGTCGATTCCATGCGACTGACCTAACTATTGACGTCAATTCCCTGACCGACATCAGTCGCCACCTTCCCAACACCATCGACTATGCCTTTCTGCACATGACTGACATCGGTGCCTACCTATTTGATGTCGGTTACCCCTGACCGACATTGGTACCTGTGTTTTCCTGTGAGTGATGACTTTTTACCCATGAGCTTACTTTAAATCAAAACCCTGTCCAAACTACCCTGCTCAGAAGTATCCAGCCCCATTCGTTGATCTCTGTCCATAATCTCCTCCATAAACACCAAGGCTTTCCAGTTCTTAAATTTGTCAAACACATCTGACTTCCTCTTAAGAACATGCATCTCCTTCTTGCTCATGTGACCAAGCCTACAAAGCCACGTCTTCGCAATAGAAGAAGAATCAGTAATATAAGTAGATAGATAAAGGATACCTACTTTTTTACCACCTGCTAATTCAAGTGCATCCATTATGAGAGTTACTGTGCATCTCTCATCACCCAACTTTCTTAAAGAAATTAGCCTCATCTTCAAGATTGGGACCTGCATGACCTTCTTCAACACCCATGTGTTGGCTGTCTACAATTTCAGCCACACTTCCCCTTTGCCAAAACTTTGACAAGGCTCACCAGCCCCTAAATAAATCTTTCCAAAGTCTCCATGGACCTTAACATGGAAAAATACTCTATTTGGGGCTGCATGGAAAGAGGCAATAGAATATATAAACCAAGATTCTACTTTATTCAAGGAACATATAAAAGAAATCCATGTAACAATACCTGCAACACATGCTTCTTCATTCCCTTTATGTTGATCTGCTATCAACCAACAATCTTTCTTTACCTGCTCTTTCTTTCTATAACACCGTAATTGACCATTCGTGCCTTTGAGTTCCTCCATTCTTAGTGTACTTTCTTCTACCATTGCTTTACTCCCACTCAATCAGAAACCCCTGAGAGTGACCTGTAATCAAACACAAACCTTCTCCCTACAACTTTAGCTCTGATACCACTTAATAGGACCTAGAAATCACAATTGATTACCAAGCAACTAAATGCAGAATTTAACCAAAAGTAAACAATAACTATAATTCAAAAATAACAAGAATATGAGAGACAATACCCAATTGTATTAATACTCTTCCAGAAGGAAATACAACAAAGAAGATGCCATAGTCTTCTTCCTTACACTCCTCTAGGGCTCCCACACCTCTAGGGCATAAACAATAAATCTCTTCAAGAGCTCACTCTCTCAATTACGGTCCCAACAATCAACTCAAACACAGAGTTGTTGTTCACCTCCACCAGCCAGTAACAATACTGCCAGTCCACCAGTCAGTAGTAATATTGTCAGTCCACTAATCGGTAACAATACTGCCGGTCCACCAAGTACTCCATGTACTCCAAGTCCAAGTATACACACATACTCTAAGTATGTAACGTACTCCAAGTATATCTCACCTGATCTTAATACCTATTGTGTTGCTGACCTCCCTGATCTTGTACACCTGCAAATCAATGTAGTTTTGCACACCTGCAAACCTAGATCTCGCACACACACACACACACACACCTGCAGATCAACCAACCTTACTTACCACATGTAGATCTTCCACCTGATCTTGCACACCTGCAGACCAACCTGATCTTACATACCATGAAGAACCCTTATCCTCCAAACCAGCACCCCTGTGGATCTTCTACCAGACCTTGCTCTCCCATAAATCTACCTGATCATACACACTTGGCACTATGGCACTATGAGGAGCTAACCTTGCTCTCTCTATCTAGCACCCAGGGAATCCCTACTTTGATCCCTCACACTTTACAATATAGCCCATGAGTCTCTTAAATAGATCTCATGCAAACAATAATTAGACATCCAATTACAATAATTAGATCCGTAGCTCTAAGACTAAAATTAGCCTTTAACATGCAAACAACCAGTTCGTTAACAAACTGTTCGTGAACTAGTAGTTCTGGAACTACACAGGCGACCGACATCAGTCTCTATCTGCCTAGAGATGACTGATGTCGACCGATCCCTGACTGATGTCGACAGCTTTCTATCTACACCTGACTGACGTCCATTGGCCTGATCGATGCCGGTGACTGTGACACTCAGCAACCTCCTCCAATGTCTGCATCAGTGAAGCTTTTAGCTCCACAACCTAACATTTACTACATGAAGAAGAAATTTGTCTTTTAACATGATTCCTTTTGGTTTGATGAATGTAGGTTCCACTTCTTAGGGGGGTATGCATGTAGCCTTTGATTACTTAATTAGAATTGTTATCCAAGTCTACATTGGTGATCTCATTATGCATTTTCAAAAGAGGATGAAACATATTGATTGTTTTCATGAATTTTTTACAAGATGTAGAAAATATGGTATTTTTCTTAATCCTAAGAAATATGTTTTTAGAGTAATAGAAAGAAAGTTGTTAGAAAATATCATCTCTACAAATGGCATTTTTATTGATCCTGAATGCATTAAAACCATTAAATATTTGTCACCTCCTAAAGACCAATTTGGTATTATATCATTTTTTGATAAAACAAAGCTTCTTCATAAATTTATTACTAATTTTGCTAATAAATCTAAAAGGGTTACAAATTATTTTAAATAAATATCAAATCTTATATTTGGGATGTAAGTTTTGATTCAGTATTTAATAATATTAAAAAATCCATTGAAATTCCACTTGTACTTGCTAAGATAGATCTTAAAAATATATTTTTTCTCTGTGTTGATGCTATTGAAAAGTCTATAGATGTTGTCATTATTCAAAATGATGAAAATCATGAAGATAGGCATATTGCTTATAGGATCCAAATTTTTAAAAATATTGAAACTAGGTATACTTTAGTTGAAAAAATTATTCTATCTTTAGTTGATTCTTTGACTAAATTCATATATTTATTGATAGGAAATAAGGTTATTGTTTGATCTAATGTACATGTTCTTTATCTTTTGAAATAGCCAATTATCCAAGGAAGATTAACCAAATTAATTTTTAGGATTCAAGAGTTAGACCTTGAATTTGAAAGATTTAAGATTATCAGAAGAAGTCACTTATCAAAACATTTAGCTGAAAACATGACCTCTAATATTAATGTTTTAGTTATTTTGATAGATGATCTACTTCATGTTAAGCCTCATTTTAAAACTATGAAAGTTGTTGATTTTTTTGAATAGTTCAAATTTGGTCATTAAATGATTGAATGGGATTTTTTATTTTCTCAAGATTATTAGTACCATGATTTAATTTACTACTTATAAAATCAAGCTTGTCTTAATAACTTAGATAAAAATCAAAGAAGGTCACTTTGTTGACAAACATTGAAATTTATTTTATTAGAGGATTTTCTATTTTATAGGAACAAAGATGGCATTTTTTTATGTTGTTTAGATCATTATAAAACTCAAAAGGTCCTTAGGGGTTGTCATAAAGGTAGTTGTGGTGGTCATTATGTATCAAAAATTACTGCATATAAAATCTTATGCATTGGTTATTATTGACCTACTTTTTTTCAAGATTCATATAAATTAGATTGTGTTTTTATACCTTGTAATCTTTTCACTGACAGAGATAGAATATCGATAGTTCCTTTAAATATTTTTATAAAAATAATTTTACTATACGGGGTTTTGATTTTATTTTTTATATTCATCCTCCTTATTCCACTAGTCATAGGTATATTTTGACAACCATTGATTATTTCACTAAATGCCCTGAAGTGGCTAATTTGAAACATTTTGTCATAGCTGAAGTTATTTCTTTCTTTGAATTTTTTTTTTTGAATTTGGTGCTCTCTATGAAATAATATCATATAATTTTTCAAAATTTATTTTAAATGATTATCTAAAATTTTTGGAGCTTTATTCAATTAGTTTTAGTCTTTCTATAAAATATTATCCTCAAGGGAATGGACAAGCTAAATCCACTAATAACAATCTAATTTTAATCATAAAAAATTTGGTGTGTGCTAACAAACGTAATCAATATTTGAATATATTTGAAGTGTTATGGGCTAACCACATAATGGTGAAAGCTACAATAGAGTATTCTTCATTCATGCTAGTTTATGGATTTGAAACTACTTTTCCAATAGAACTCTAAATTTCTTCCACTAAAACTATTTTCCAATATTTAACTAAAGATCCTAACATTTTTGAGTAAATAAATTATGATATTTTATCCTTATCCAATACTAAAGCTGCTACTTTTTAGAAATTAGAAAAGGTTAATGAAAAATTTCAAAAATTATTTGATATAGTTTTAAAAAGTGTTTTAAAATTGGTGATCTAGTAGTATACTAGGATAAAACTTGTGAATAACTAGACAAGTAGCATAAATTTGATTCACTTTGGCTTGGTCCTTATAAAATAGTAATTGTTATTCAAAATAATAATTTTTACCTTTATGATCTTGATGGTAATTAGTTGTGTCATTCAATCAATGGTCATCATTTAAAATCTTTTTCAATTAGCTTACTATTTTTTATTTGATGTTCCATTTCGGGCTTATTTGGTTTCATTTTATATTTGTCTTCTTTTAATTTTTGGTTAACTTTATCAAAATAACAAGAATTCATCATTACAAGGAAAGGATAGAGTGGACTATTTTATCATTGTAAGTATATTATTATCAATATATTATTACTTGATCATTTTTAGATTAATCTTTTATGATGACAAGTGTTTAATATTAATTTGTTATGAATGTTACTAATTTTCAAAGTTTACATTCTAGGCTATTGAATTAGTTGTTCATCCAACCTAAATTTTCATGTTATAATTTTTCATATTCTTGTGCCACATTAGCCAAACAAGTCATCCCTGAATATTTTACTATTTAAAGAGGTTCATGTATAGTTTCTTAGGAAAATATTTATCTAAATCACACTTATATGTTTACTTTCATCTACATTTTAATTTTTGTAAACCAATTTCACAAATAAAATTGGCTAGCAAGATCACCGGTGTTATGCCTATTTTCTCTACTCCCTCTTTTTTTTTTAACTTTTGGCATGATTAAATCTATCATATGATGACATCTCTCATAACTCTATTGGTGGGGGCCAACTCATTTGCATTATTTTGAATAATTATTTCTATGTGTATGTGAATATGACAAATATTATTATATTAAAATATTTTATATGTTCATAACATTAATGTGAGATACTACATAGAATAAGTGGATCAATCATCATTTGTAATCATAAAATTAGTAGTTTTAGTGTACTTGAATCTCATTTTGTAGTCAATAGACTACACTCTTGTTTGTCATAATATATGAAATTCATCTTGTCTAGTACAGTAGCATTTCAGTTGTGACATTTTTGAGATTTTAGAACATTGTTGTAAAATGTCACAAGGTGATATGGATTGCATGGCATATTTTTATGTTTGAACTCTACAGTAGCTTTTTTCAAGTTGATAATCACATGATTATATATTTTTTGATTGATTGCATTAGAAATGACAAGTAAAGTTGAAGAAAAAATTCATATGATTATTTGACTTTTGTCTTTCTCCAGCTAGAATGCATTTTTATGCAATTTTATGTTTTTTCTTTGCAACTATGTCAAAAATGTTCTTGACAATCCTAAATCATACTTACACATGGTCAAGGTAACATTGTTTTTCAAATGAAGTTATAAGGAGAATAGGCTTATATTTTGATTTTGATCACATTTTCCTTATATAAAACCCTAACATTGTATGTTTGGAATATTATTCATGGTGGGTTATTTGAGTTCATAAATTTGTAAGTGTAGACACTCCATTTTAATTTTTTATGTGTCTAAACTAAAATCAAGAGTGAGTTTCTATAATTCCCTACAAATTTAACTAAAAATCATCAATAGACCCAATTTACTTACACAACTATTATTTTAACCCAAAATCATAATGACACATCCCTGATTGGGTTAATGGATCATATTGCAAAATTAATCTTATCTATTAAATCCTGAATCAAATCGACACTTTACAAGTTTTATTACAGGATAATTAAGTGAATACTTGATTGATAAATAAATATTAAAAATTACACCACCTTATAATTGCCAATTAATCACCTTGATTAATTATCCTAAATCATTCCTCTAATAGAAAAATCCATTAATTTAAAATTATTTATTTTCCTAAAATCAAAAGTGCTTTATTGTCTCACATTAGTGATGTCATAGGTGCAAGCCAATGGAATGGATTGGAGTGTGGGTAAGGTGGCTTATGACATGGCTAGTTACACACTCTCTTATATCTCTCATAGGACCTCTTACACACTCCTTTCTTACATGGCCTATGACACACTCTAAAAGGACCAACCATTACACTTTCCTTCCAACATTCCTTCCACACTCCAAAAAGGTCTTAAATGACATATCTTATACACTCCATGTGTGCAATCATGATTTGAAGACTCATTCTCTACCATCCATTAAGATATGATATATATGGTTTATAATCATTCTAAATGTATAGAAATACAATATCCTTTGGCCGTTATAGATAAGTGTATACACCTTAATTTGGTCAAGAAACCACAAGTACTATGTTATTTATTTCTCTTTAACATGAAGGTCTTAGTGATAAATATACCCCGTGTTCATGTGGTCTTTTTGAGTCTTTTGATCTTTCTTATGTATTAATGTCCCTATTTATTGTACCCCCAGTGGTCTTGAGTCACATACTCCCAGTCACAAAGGCCCCTAGCATGTATTTCTTAGTCTTAAATTTACTTTTAGGTCTCAGGACACTAGTGCCCTTATTTGGTTAGTAGATCCATGTGGTGTTAGTCTCTAATTATGTATTATTGTCCCTATTTATTGTACCCCCAGTGGTCTTGAGTCACCTACTCCCAGTCACAAAGGCCCCTAGCATGTATTTCTTGGTCTTAAATTTACTTTTAGGTCTCAGGGAACTAGTGCCCATATCTGGATAGTAGCGCCATGTGGTGTTGGTGTCTAATTATGTCTTTAGTGTCCAATGGTCATTTTCTCTTATGTTTTGGGTCCTAACCCTACCTTGATCCTTATCTTATGTTTTTATCCCTTTTTTGTGACTTATCATCCAGTGAACAAGGTTTTACATTCAAATCAAAAGTCCTTCTATATAAAGAGCCTCACAAGACATTTTACATCTATCACTTACTATTTTTATAAATAATTATATAAAATCAGTTAATAGTATAGCTTAATACTATACATATTACTCAACTATCACATCTAGACTTGCATGCTTGATCAAAGAAGGGCCTAAGAGAAAGTCATTTTAGCATATTATGCATGTTGATTATGCACATTTCCTAAGGGAGAACTACATGTGATCTAAAACCCCTATCATATGGGGTTAATGTAGGTAATGACTATGATAATATAGGTTCTACTCTAAGTGATTGTAATATCCCATAACCCAATTTTTCCTTTTATTTTATATTTGATTCAGTTGTTGTTTCATATGTGCAGGTATTCATTAAGGTTTTAGAAGATATTCAGTCAAAATAGTGAAACAAGTGAGCTTCTAAAAGACATAAAATCACCTAAAGGTTCCACAAACTCTCCCACAACTTCATTGAAAGTTTCAAATAGCTCCTCCAAGAATGACACTAGTGTCATAATTGGACACTAGTACCACATGGCACTACTATCCTCTTAAGGGTACTATTGTCTGAAGCTTAATTTTAACTACAGTCATGAAATGAAAGGTGTCTAAATTATTCTCAATCTTGTTTCAACCTCCTGAGTCATATAAATACTTGTTTTACTCTAGATAAGTACATTTTATTCACATATTTGTTATTTTGGGAAAGGCTTGTCAAATCAATTATTTCATGTTTTCATTCCAAGTTATTTCTATACTTGGCCCTTAAAAAACATAGGATTTACATACACTAAGTTCTCAAAGTTTAAAACATTCTGGTGAACCCATCTTATTTCAAATATTGCTTAAAACCTTAATTTTGCCTAGTGTTTACCTTCTTCAATTTTTGTGCACTAAATTAGGGTTACAAACTTCTATTTTTTCCTAATTTTTGGCACACCCTAGCTCATTCAAATTAGTCTTATATTAGATTCTCATTAATTTAATAGAGTTTAATTTTTTGTAAAACAACCCTCATCAAGCCCTAGATCCACATATTAGGTCCTTATACATCCAAATACTAGTAATTTGAGTTTCAAGTACAATCATGATTTATTATACACATTGGGTTAAATATTTTCCATAGTTACACATATACTTATGTTATATTACATTCCACCTATTATGTGATTGTTATTCATTATTCACATTGTCTTCTTTGAGAAGTTTAAAATTGCATCCAAGAAGCCTCTTACCCCTCATCTAATTGATGAATTTTGAAATTTTTCTCATAATTATAATAATGAATGGACAAGTTTTCAAGATTTCACATTAGTACATGATAATGATTTAATTTATAATGATGATGATGACTATTATTGTAATGATGGATATGAAGATTAATATGAGCATGACAATGAAAATATTGATTAGGATATACTATATACATCTTCTTCTCTTTCATCTCCCTCTTCTATTGCACCTCAAAATCAAACTAACAATATAATGTCAAAAGAACCTCTTATTGGTAGTGCTTTGTTCTAATGTGATCCTAGTTTTTTAGCTACTTTTTCTACTTCTTTATTCAAATTAAATCAATATAAGTTCAATACACAAAATCCACTTTTTCGTTATTCAAGTAAATTACAAAAGAGAAATGCATTTTCTTTACCCTTCTCAGTTAAATTTGCAAAATCATGTAAAATAATATTACTCCTTTTAACAATGCACAAACTAAAGTAGATGAAATTATTTTATCACCATATTTATATTCCAAGCTCAATGCAATGATTCATTAAAAAATATTAATAATGTAAATGTCTCTAACCCCTATCTTACATGTCATAATATGCCAAATGAAAACATGATTGCTACTTATTATACCCTTGACTCCAAGATTGAAATTAATAATCATCATGCACTCCTCACATATATAGTGAATAAATGAATTGCATTACACCCACTCATGATGATATATTGCATAAATTATTAAAAAACTAAAATCTTCTTTCTCTCTCTCTCTCTTAGTAAGAATGCAAATGATACTTCTACTCTTACTTATACAAGAGAATTAAACTCTGATTTTGATGAACCTTGAAATAATGATGATTACTATGATTATGTTGAATAAGACAATGAGTCACACCTTCTATTTTTCCCCCTACTTCACCTATTTCTCATGCTCAAACTAATTCTAGGTCAAATTCTAGAAAATACACACACTTATTCTTGTGTTCATAGTTTACATAACTTACATTCACATGATAATAAAGTACCTTTTATTCCATTAGCATGTGATACTTACCTATAAATTAATAAAATAAGAGATACTAATGAATCTCCCTCAACCCCTCATACTATAGTATAGCTTATTTATAAACCTAACCTACACAAGGGTTATATCTCCTTTCTCTCTAACCAGGTCCAAGATATCACCCCTCCAAAGGTTACAGAGAGCAAACCCATCCTCCCTAAAAAATATCCTTGGTGTAATATACCAATTGATAAGATAAATAACAAAATTCAAGAGTTAAATGAACCCCTTGATGATGATAATATACCTTTACAAGAGGTATTTTTATTGATGCAAGTTGTGGGTGATTTGTAATAATAAGTACACCATCTCACATTAGAGAGTAAAGTATATCACTCTTGGGCTAATTTTAATACCATCCATGGCAATCTTATTTTGCACAAAATATTCACTACAAATTTTCCACCCAACTTTTAGATACCAGTGTTACCTAAATTTTATGGGTATGGAGACCCATACTTGCACCTTCAGTCTTATGGAAAATCCATGGCACATGTCACCAACAAGTTGACTCTACTACAATTATTTCCAAATTTCATGTAAGTGGAAGCACTAAATTAATTTCATCATGCACTCCCTAGTGGGTCGTTACATACATATGATGAGTTATAAGTAGTCTTTCTCAAACACTACATATAAAATAAGGTACCTCGAGTCACATGTGAGAGGTTACCTTCATTACACTAGGGCAAGATAGAATAAATAATTGAATGCATTATGAGATTCAAGTCATGTATGCATCAGTTGATTTACTAGATGATAGATTTAGAGGTACAGTACATCTTTTCCATAGGCCTCATTTTTTAGACATCCAAATCATTATGGCATCTATGTAACATAGCTATAGCATTAAAGACAAAATTAGAACTAGTTATTACACATTCAGAGGTAGATTTGGATGTAGGTTTCCTAGATCCATAGTCATATAACATGTTACAATAATATACACCATTTTTATTAAGAAATAAGTGGAATAGAAACAACCAATAAAGATACTCAACAAGGGCAAAGGGCCACTTCATAGAGCACCTCCTACAGTGAGTAGAGCATATGACACATACAGGGGTTTTATAGTTTTCAAATAGAGATAGGCCTCATGATATTTTACTTGCATTATTAGATAAGGATATGATCACACTTACTCCTACTCATTAGCATCCAACACACCATCTACACAAGGTAAAAATTAAGCCATATTGTAATTTTCATAAGATAAATGGACGTTTAGACAATAATATTTATGTACTCCAAGATATTATTGACTAGTACATCAATAAAAGCATTATAGCATTCACATAGGGGTACTAAGATCTCAGTCTCCACTGTCTCCTAGATCACACTTCTCTACAATTAAGTTATCTCATGATGGTCCCTTTAGGGAGCCATTGGTTACTTATCATTTGAGACATGGTTTATAAGACACCTATTTATGAGTGATCCCATGCACCACACATTTATTAGAGATAAAATCTAGTTCACATAGATCAGAGCACAGTCTTTATTTCCACACTAATTAAGATATTTGTAAACAATCATAGAGATCATAGCATAATCTCCATTCCCACATCAATTAATATATTTGGAAAGAATCGCAGACATCATAGCATAGACTCATTTTAACCACCAATAAAGATTTTTAAGAGATCATAAAAATCAAAATATATTCCAGCATCTAATCAAGATATTTTCCAAAGATCATAGAGCTCAGCGCATAATTTCAGTATGACAGCTAATCAAACTCTTTACTACAACATCTACATTTAGTATCATCTCTAGATTTTACTTCTACATTTACATAGAATGAGTAGTATGGTCATTTGTTCACCATGCCATCCATGTTCAGACATATCATACCGCGGTTACATGATCCATATGCAAATATCCTATGAGACTCCTTTAACACATATACTAACAACTAACATTCCTAGTCTACTATACATGTCTACTTAAACATTTATAAATAAATAAAAAATTCATTGCCATTACTTAAATATATACCATAATCCAATATCACCATTTAACATAATGAAAACAATCAAACACATGTAGAAATGCATAATGTAACCAAATCAAGATAACAATATACATAGTGTCTATATAACAACAAATGTGCATATATATAAATCAAAACATGGTTTCAATACAAATGTTGTAAATCACTCAATAATTCAGACATGGCCACTAGGACTAGCCCCCTCAGTCTCACTCTTAGATACAACCATATTAGAACTAGAGGCCCCAATATCCCTCTAAGACCTTAATCGATGCCTCTGTCTACTTTCTCTCTCTCTCGTAACATACCCAACTTGACCATACACTCTACATGATCTCATTATAGATGTATGTAATCATCCACTATCCAACTACTAGCCCCACCTAGAGAATCAGGTGTGGGCATGGTCTGTCTCTATAATACCACAGGTGCCTCATCCCTATCATCAATCACTCACCTATACATCACAACATCTATAGGAGCTCGATCAAACAAATAAGCATGAACACTAGAAACATATTTGGACCTCTCTACTAATCCATCATCCATGACATCATTATGAATATGTCATTTCAGTACTTAAATCATATACTTAATGGTAGTCCCCCAATACTCGTCATCACTTGAACCTCCACATTCTAGCACAATGCATCAAATACCTACCTAATTAATTAAGTAAGCAAGTACACATAATATACAAACATACAATAGAAACTTACCATTGATCACCCTAAGGGGATCTACATCAAACACATCCTTCATGACAATCCCACCTCTCAAGAATAGAGGTGCCCATCTATGCTCTCTCTACTATGATACATAGGCATTAGTAGCTCTTACATCATCCATATCTAGTATATCAATCATTATATTCTATTATGTTAATGGAATAAAAGCTAACTTTTCAACTAATGGTCTAGGCCTACTACCTAACCTCACTAGACCCTGATAACTCCTCAACCACACCACTAGCATTAGTGGCACATATTGAGTAACACCAACCTATCATGTCACATACTTATACTATAACCTATTAAATACATTGACCCATGGTCATGCATCCAAAATCTCACTCACACCCATCTTAGTTGAATATCATCTTTATGCCATCCCTTTATTCCCTATAGGGCTTTGAGATAATGTCTTTGGCCTTCAACTTGTCAAGCACTTGTTGACACTACATCATGTTCTTCTTAGGCACTTGGGTCATACCAATCCACCTCTCTACAAATGTATAATTGTAAGCATAATCACCTCTTCAAGGCAATGTTGATCTATTCACCTTTATATGATCATACTCCCAATAACTTAAAAGTGTGGAAGATCTAATACCTCCGACACACATCTTCCATGTAAAGTGATATAAATCTTGATACAAGTGGGCTAGCATAGTGTGACCCCATGAGTACATGGTGTTATGATCCTCTATGTCATGTACTATATCATGCATCCTATATGAGATTGATACCCTGATCCCATCCATGACCACAAACAAAGCCAACAAAAGCACTAAAAACTTCCACAACCATAAAACATTTGATATGACAATCAGCAATAATAATATATCACTATGGCTCCCTACACGATGAGTCCCCATAGATATCACCAAAAAAAACCTAGCGGCCTACTATATGGCTTAATCACTAGTATCCTTCTATAATAATGATCTATACCTAGTAATAGGTAACTTCATAATCTTATACACATGCTCCAATGTGATAGTCATCTCCCCAGTAGGTAGCCAAAATGTGTAGGTATCTATGTCTCACCTCTCACACAATGTTATCATCATGTGTTTATTATAGTTAATCATATCTAATGATGCCTTGTGACTCGAACCATATCTCTCTACCACGACCATCTCTACATCTCTCAGGGCCAATCCTTGTAATGTCTCCATCATCTGGCCACTTTAGAACTCTTTCATGCACACATCCACCAACAAAATACAACTAAATCTGGAATTAGCATCACAAAATATTAGATAAATAAATAAAAATAATCATCAAACATCAATTAGTAATAACAAGCATCACAAACTAGGCCTAATGGACACTAACATTACATATGGGACAATAGCATTGGATAGTAGTGCCATACCCCTAACACTAGAGCCATGTCCTGGACACTAGCACCATTATTGGGACAATAGCACCATATTTCTAAAAATGGCCCTAAACTACCATATTTATAATAAATATAGTAAAAAATGTACTACATGTGACAAAAATAGGAAAAAGAATAGGCTCCTTACCAGGGTAACCTCCTCCCTAGGATGGATAAGTGCCTTCACCTTCTCATACCAGGTCAAAGTCCCTTGTCGTCTTCTCATCATACTCTCTAGTTCAAAGAAAATACTCACTATCAAGTCAAATGATTCAAATGAATTGTCAAACTACTCAACTAACTTATTTAAGTCCCATTTATAAAAATTCTACCTTACTAAGGTTGACCTTGCATGCCAATTTCACCAATTAATATTAACTTATTTTAAATGTGATATCTAGAGAACCATAACTCCAATTTATAATCCATTTCTTATGCATGGGACTTGACCTCAATATACCTCACCTTATATTGGTTTCACTAATATCCTAGTCACATTCAACTCTTTAAAATGAAAAAAACTATATTCTAATAACAAACTCAATATAGACCAAAGGTTTATCCCATTCCCAATTTCAACAACCAGCTCCATCACATTTGACAAAATATTCAAACCTAAAACAACATCACCCCAACTAACTATCACCATCATATCAATCATTACCAATTTTCTTAAGACACTTTTACCTCAGTCTCGACTCTCTCATCAAAATGGGGGACATACAATAGCATGAAATAGAAAATGTAAGTCCTAACATGATAGTAGTAATGTAAAGCATGGATGATGCATACAATAAAAGTGTTTTTAGTATTTTTGATATGTTTTGAATATTTTTGGTATTTTGATATAAGGTATGTAAAATAAAAATTGGGAAGAAATGATACTAACTAATGAGTCTCAGATGAGACTCCCTATCATGGTGTTCTATAGCAAACATCTAATTCATGCATGACCATGAAGCATGGGTGTATGTCTAAGATTGTGAAGCTAAAAGTTGTGTACATTTTAACTGCTCTAAAATATCTTAAGTGGAATCTAAATGTGGGGTCCCCCTATAACTCTGAGAAGTGGATGCAATTGTAGGGATCATAGGGACCCATTTGGAAGTAGAAGGGGCTCTCTAACTAGGTGTTCTCTATGTAGTTGTATGAGACCTCAATGTAACCACTTTAGGTGTGAATAATATCATTATAAGTTGTCTATAATCCTAAAATATGGGTGTGTATTAACCCTCTACACTATTGATGGATGTCATAACTATGGCTGGATCTAAAGTGGAAGTTGTATTGAAATTGGAAGAGAAACTGAAACTGATGGAAGAATTGGAGATTGTGACTGTAAGCTGGTAGATGGATTTGAAGTGGGGAGTGGTGACTCATAAGGAAATCTACCTGCTCTGATAACTTGATTATCATGAATTAATTTTATGCATCTATGAACTGTATAAGGTACTACCCTAAGTTTTTGAATCCATGGTTAATTAAGTAATGTGTCAAAAACTCCTGCACTGGAAACTATAGTGAATGGGGTGGCCACATATATAGGAGCAACATGTAGTTGAGGTAATATCTCACCCAATTAACTAAAAATATTCCCACTAAAACCATTGATAACTATGTTTGTCATAGTGATATCCTATTATGAATAACCCAAATGCTATAGTAGTGTGAAGGTACAATGTTAAGACTGAAACCATTGTCAATGAGTATACTGTGAATAGGTTTATTATGAATATGTGCTCTGATAAAAAGTGCATTATATCCTGTATTATCCTCCACAATCTCCTGATCTAAAAAAGATATCGAAGGTCTAGTTGAAACTCTGGACTCATACACACCTATCATACCTCTCAAAGGATGTGCCTCAACTGAAGGTGCCTGGAATGTAGCTAGTGGAGGATGTGTATGGTATGTATGATAAACACCTGATGTGTCCTCTTTCTCTTGTTTTGAATGATATTTAAATGGATCTAAAAATATTTTTAAAGCTTTATCTTGTGTTGGCTTTATCTGTGGAGGCTCAACTAAAGTGCCCAAATCAAATAAATTATCGTCTATCAAGTCATGTGTCTAATGTCCCAAACTGATGCATCTATTTGTGGTATGGATTAGTTCCATATGAAAATTGAAAAATACATGTTGATCATATCCTCATGGAAGAGGCTTTGTTGGATTTACTTCCTAGATAAGAGGGAGAGTGATGATGTTACATTCCAATAACTACTATAAAACCCTGGCTAGAGAAATTGGTAGATTGGTAAATGCATGATGAGGAGGTGATGATAAAACCACACCCTAAGGGGGATCTAAAGCCACATTGATTATTTTTTTATTTTGATTCTTGTTGTCACTAATTTTGACCTTGTATGAGACTTTGTTATTACTCTTGTTGGTTATGTTTGAGATACTTGAATACTTCAATTTGCCCATTGAAATTAGCTTGACTTCTCTTCCCTTGAGTGTATGACACAATTAGATGAAGGAAGAGAATATTTTGAACATAATAGATTCATGAAGTTCTGTTAGAAGGCTCTATTTGAATATGTCATGTAGCTCTTGATCAACCATGGGGCTAGTTAGTTTATCCAAAATAGTCTTGTATCTAAGAACATGATCCATGAGGGGCTCATTTGACCTTTTTTTTTGATGTGCAATATGTGCATATGAAACCTTGTCAATAATGTTGATACTAAAATATACTAGGAACATGTCTGTTAAAGGATTTAAGGCTATGATCAACTGATTTGGTAGACTATAAAACCATTGTAAAGCATAATCCTTTAAGCTTCATGGAAATAGTTTGGTAAGTAGCTAGTCATTGGGTACATAATCCAAACACGTTGCATGAAAATCTCTCAAATATGTCTCTAGATCACCCTTACCATCATATAGAGTGAGCTTGGGTTGAACAAAACTTAGTGGTAAGGGTGTATAAGTAATGTGATGTGTCAATGGTGTATGCAGCAGAGAAAAAGAATATAATGCATGTGTAGGTCTGGAAATACCTTGCTCAATATGTTTCACCTTGGATTGAAGAGATCTTATCTCTTGTACAAGGTCTACCACATCAGAAGATAGGGATTTACTATCTATAGTTGGTGGTATAAAAGAAGGTTGGGTTGCTATAGGGGTGGTTAAGACATAGTTTCCCTTATAGTATCATTTACAACTAGCTGCTTTATGGTTTGAGAATATTGGCCATTGGTTACTTTCTATTTTTCTTCTTGTACAATTCTAAGCATGCCATCTTACATATTTGGATATTTAGTTAAGAGTTCTTGAAGTTATCTTTTATTAGTTTAATCAAAACTAGTATACTGAGCCATTGGTAAGGGAGGAAAATAATTTGAAATGTTTCGCAATATGATTTAATAAGCAATGTGATAGAAATGGAAAGTACTAAATATAATAAATGCAAAGTCCAACAAATAGTGAATTGGAATTTGTGCAAAAATGATACTGAGCTGCCACACATGTAAGGTGATACTGCAAGAAGCAAAGAGGTGCTAGTATATGAAACTAAATATTTTTCAAAAATACTTGTGAAAAATACTATGAATTTTTAATGATGAAATTGATTTTTTGAGTTTTGATATGCAACTTTAAAATTTCAAAAAATGATGTGAAAATTACTAGAAAATAACTGGGAGTTTAGTTGATGTAACTAAGGTTTTGAATGATTATTTTCAAAATTAATGTAATAATTTGAAAATTTTAGAGAAATTTGTATAATTTTTCTTGAAAAATTTAGGAAAAATTAGAAAATATTTCTAAAATTAGCAATATATTTTTCCTAGTGTTTGAAAAGTGTTTGTATGCAAAAAGGACCTAGTATGTGCAAACTAGGGTTCAAACAAAATATATGATTTTTTTGCAATTAATTGGTAGATTATAATTTTTAAATTCAATAAAATTTAGGAAATTATGGAAAAAAATTAGAAATAATTATCCCTAGGGTTTCTAGGGTTTTTGTGTGAAAATTCAAAGTAAGTCAGGTTCACCAAATGTTTTATTATTTTAAAAAAATAAGTGTTTAATTGCTAAATAATAAATGGCTCTGAGCAATGTAAATAAATGAATAATACGCTTTAATTAACCTACTAATTTGTGTAAATAGATAGTAATTTTACCTTTTTTAAATATAGCAGGAAGTGAGAGAAAATAGAACTTAGTTTATTCTGGTGGATCCAGACTGAGACAGGGCCTAATACTGGAGGAGTAGGATTGGAAAATAGGCTAGAGTAGGTTCTTGAGCTTCATTTTTGGGTTGGATAGGAGCACCAAAAGTAGACACCCTATTTTCCAACACTGTAGTCCTATTTCAACATTGTTGTCCTAAGGTTAAAATATTTTTGGGTTCTGTTAGGTAGGCCTATGTTACCCTATCTATGAATTTTTTAGGCTTAAAAGCCTATAGAGCTCATTGTGTGCCTGATTTAGTTTTCAAAACCCTTAGGATCTCTTTGTGCTTTAACTTGAAAGGAAAATTTGAAAATAAAGAGAATGGGTTAGAGTGTAAAGGATATGCTAGATGCACTTCATACCCTGTGTGTGGGCTCGTTGCTTACATACTAATACTCTGAAGAGGGATCAAGCTAATGTATTTCTCCCATTGAAGTGATTGGTGTAATTATTTATGATGTATGCAACTAGATACAAATATGGATGTACTTTGGATGACTAGGGACTACTATGAATGCTTGAATAAACTTGAAATGCTCTTAGAATGATGTATGCAGAGAATAGGGAAGAGTGCTTGAGTGTACTTGCTTGTATTCTTGATTTTTTCCTATAAATGAGTGCTAACCCTTGTAAATGGACTTTTAATGGCCTTTGATAAGGTAATTAATAATCATGGGTTAAATGAACTTGTATTAGGCTGGTAAGTAAAAAGATAAGGATTTAGGAAAATCTGATCATTAGAGGTGAAAATGCATAATGATAATAGCACTAGAAACAGGACACCCTAGGTTCTAGTGTTCTTATCAAATTTGGGCATTGTTGTCCTTAGGGGATGAGACCTATGTGGATATATTTGGGCCTAAAAGGGCTACCTAAGTTTGAAACAGTTAAGTCTAAAAGGCTATAAATGACTAGGAATCAGTAAGAAAATGGCCTAAAAGGGTTTTGTGAGCAAGAAGGAGGACCTATGGATTGGTTATCATTATCCATACCTAAGTCATCCAATTCACATTTTACATGACTATAGTGACATAGGCAAAGCCCCTTACAAAGTACATGGAAATACTTTCCCAAGGATGGGTAGGAACAGGTAAGGGAGTGTAAAGTTCCAATTTCCTATTACTAGGCTTGATTGTGGCACAAAGATCACACCCCTAAATGTATTTGTAAACATTTTCTTGTATATGGGGCCAATAAAAATACATTTTCAAATGTACAACCATTTTACCAACTTCAAAATGACCAAAAATAAGAGAAGTATGAGCTTCCCTAATCATGTGCACCCTTTCATTTTGAGGAATACAAAGTTTACCCAAATGATACAAAAGTTCATGCACATGATAGTCTGATTCTTCTACCTGTTTACCACTCATCAATTCCTTATACACATCCTTAAAATCAACATCATCAACATATTATTATTTATAACTTTCATGAGTCAAATAACCATGATGTAAAAGAATAGATGCAACTACCATAGGAGGCCTAAAAATCATGTCAACAACTTTATTCTATATACCTTTCTTATACCTGATTACAAGATGAAATTTCTACAAGAAATCCATCCAATGGAAGTGCCTAAGTTGTTGTAGCTTGGTTTGTGACTGGAGATACTAGAGGGGTGGTAATCTATATGTATTACTATTTATTTTCCCATCAAGTAATGCTTCCATTTTTTAACACTTTGAACCAATACATACAATTCCTTAGCATAAGTTGGATAGTTTCTTATCACATCTGTGAAGGTCTCAGAATTATAGTAGACAAGCTTCTTTCCCCACATCAAGACAACTCCCATAGCATAATCACTTGCATCCATCTTGATATCAGATGGCTATTTCAAATCAAGAAGTGCCAAGATAGGAGTAGTATTGACCTTTGTCTTCAAAGTGTTAAACGCTTTTTGATGCTTGCCTCCCCATTGAAAGACCTATTTAGTACTATTCAAGGAATGCAAGGGTGATGCAATAAGTGATAAATTATTAATAATTTTCCTCCAATATTATAATTCACCAAGAAAACTTCTAACCTCAGTTACATTATTGGGTTTAGGCCATTTAACTATTACCTCCACTTTTGCAAGATCAACTTTCAACTCACCATGTCCTACAATATAACCCAAGTAAATCAAAAATGTTTTGCCAAACTCACATTTTGATAATTTTAAATAAATTTTCTCCTTTCTTAATGCATCCATGAATTTCTTAATATGTATCACATGATCTTCCCAAGACTGACTTAAGATCAAAATATCATCTAAGTAGACTATAACAAAATCATCAAGGAATGGCCTGAAAACTTCATTTATCAAATGCATGAATGCATCCATTGCATTGCACAACCTAAAAGGCATGCCAAGCCATTCAAACAATCCCTATTTTATCTTAAAAGTATTTTTCCTTAAATCACCATCATTTTATTTGACCTAATGATAACTAATTTTCAATTCTAACTTATTGAAATAAACAACATTTTTTAACTGATCTAATAAATCATCAATACGAGGAAGAGGGTAACAATTCTTAATAATAATTTTATTCAAAGCACAAAAATCAACACACATTCACCATGTGAATATTTATTTGGCACCAAAATGATAGGTGAACCAATAGGAGATGAACTTGGATGAATAACACCTCTTTCCAAAAGTTCCATTACTTGCTTTTTAATTTCCTTATTTTCCACCACTGATAACCTGTGCATGCCAATGTTAGGGACATGAGAATCCTTTAACAACTGAATTTCATGTTGAACTCTCCTTTTAGGGGGAAACCCCTTGGGATCCTAAAATAAATAATCATAACTAAAAATTATTTCAACCAATTCTTTCTTATGTCTAGGATCACAATTTTCCAAAGCCTGAGAATATTCTTTTTCCTTAGACTTAATCAATATGAGATAAAAAGTTTTGCTTGAATTAACTAGTCTTTTCATTTGCCCTGATGTAACCAAGGAAAGACTCATCTTAATGTGATGTGCCCTAACTATATATTTAATGCCATCCTTAACAAGCAAGTAATTATTCTCCTTCCTATAGAAGATTTCCTTTCTGTCATAAAGATAAGGGCTTCTTAAAAAAATCCCACATATTTCCAGAGGGACTACATCTAGATGAACCTCATCCACAAACTTGGATGTGATGGAAAATTTTAGTCTACAAGCTTTGGTTACTTGCATTGTTGCATCATCACACACCCATCCAAGTGGATAGGGTTTTAGATGGGGTTGGTTTGCAAGCCTAACTTTTTAACAATCTCCTCAAAAATCAAATTTGCTTGTGATCCACTATCAAATAGAGTGTCAATTTTAGTATGTTTTGAAAAAAATCTAATGTAGAACAACTCATTTATTTTCTTATCATCATGCACATTTTTTTTTTGAAGAGGAAGCAACATTAGATGATTTAGTGCTAGAAATAGAAAGAGAAGAATAATCCTGCAAACTCATTGTTATGATCTTAGTTTCATCCCCTGAATCTGAATCTAGATCCTAAACCATAGCATTAGTTTTCTTTTCCTTCTTCCTAAACCTATTCGTAGGCCTTAAATTAGGATGTAATTTCCAACACTTAGACTCATCATGATTTTTATTGCAATGATTACAAATTGGATTTCCTTATTTTTTAATAGTAAAAGTGGATTTTTGTTTACCCTTTCCAGAACTTTACCCTTTCAAATGTTTAATATCAAATTGGTTACTTTTAATTTTAAGAAAATATTATTTTGTTTGTTTTTATCTAGCCTCTAAGTGAGTGGCTTGAACACATACTACATCTAGATTAGTGGGATTGAGAATAAGAATCATGTGTCTCAAATAACTATGCAACCCACCTATGTACTTAAGCAGTGTTTCTTGTGTATAAAGAGGAATATTCAAAATTAAAGCTTTTCTCCTAAATTCCTATCTATATTCCTAAACACTTTGGCCTTTAGTTTGTCTAAAAGTTTACCAATCCATCATAGATTATTTCAAATAGCCTAAAGGATAAAATTGCTTTTTGAGTTCATCAACAAATTCACTCCAAGTAGAAATCGAGTTACCTTTTTTAATCTCATTTTAATTCAACTTACTCTCCCACCAAATGAGAGCTATGCCTCCCATACGAAGAGTAGCCAAGTGAATTTTTGCCTCATCCTTAGAAACCTTTTGGACCTTACAATATACTTCAATTTTCTTTATCCAATTATCTAACTTCTCTGCATTAATCTCACCATTAAACATTGGCAATTCAAACTTGATATTTAGCTTTAATGAAGGAAGAGATTCAATGGCTTTCTTATCTTTAGCTTCATTTGAAGAGGAGGAAGGTTTCTTAGATTATTTAATACCTTCATCAATCTCCATTTTATTTTGTCTTTCATGATAAATATCCTCAACCATGCCCTTCATTTCCAAGAAGGCTTGGTGGAAAGCTCGTACAGACTCAAACTCTTCTCCTGACA
The DNA here is from genome assembly GCA_037957365.1 of Torreya grandis. Lineage (NCBI taxonomy): Eukaryota > Viridiplantae > Streptophyta > Pinopsida > Cupressales > Taxaceae > Torreya > Torreya grandis. The sequence continues at coordinate 509,194 of JARHVA010001947.1, forward strand.
TTTCAATAATATGTCTTGATCCAATATTTGGATCATACTCTACCAATTATCCTTCACCCTACCTATATTTAGACCTTATCAACATACACTAGCAATCCACATTGTTAAAACACAATTTTGGATCTGATACCAAATATGATCCATAATCATAAAAATAAATAAGTGTTGTAAAATCAAAAAACACACTTCATTTAATGGATCTTACCTTTTTTTAATGATTATGATATTTAAAATAGAATTTAAAAATATTCACATGGACTAAAATTTAAGTGTGTAAATAATAATAGAGGCAAAATTGATAGAAATACCGAACATGATTTGATAACGGAGTTCGTATGTTAAATCCTACATCTTTAGATCCACTCAAAGTGAGGATCGATCCATTAAATTTTTGAAAAATAGATTACAATTCCTTCAATATTCTCTCAAGTATTCATCTTGATATTTAATTATATTAGAAGAATACTCTCAAACCAAATACAAATCTTGAGGCACTTAAAATTCTTTTGAAGTCTCTAAACACCCTTATTACTTAACATAGTCCTTTGAAAACATGCTTTCAAATAACACCTCGCTCGCTTTATATAGTGCTCGATATCACTAGTGTATCAATGGGATTCTTATCTTTTTATCCAAATGGGCTTGGATTGAAACCCACAGCTTTGCTTTTGGTTTTTATCCATATCATTTTATCCCACATTTGGGAGGTAGAATGAATTTTACCTTTTAAAAGCATTAGGATCCATCTTTGTTGTTGCTAACTTGCCTTTTATTAGCAAAGGCTCTCAATATAGTTGGCATTCGTTG